>APFE030660497.1:51769-66952 GCA_000404065.3 Pinus taeda | reverse complement strand
TTTATGATTTATTGTAATAGTTTTTATTTTGAATTTGTATTAATTTTAATCATATTCATTTTTAATTATGTGTCATGATTATTTTTAGGGTTTATTGCCTATTTTCCTAGGTTGTGGAGTTTTTATAGTTAAGATATCAATTGATGTTTATTTCTTGTGATTTTTGTTAAATTTTATTTTATTAAGGTGGTGTATTATTTAATTATGATGATGATGATGATGATGGTTAATGTCCACTGAGACCAAATTGGTCTATCGAACCTATAATTTTCTTAGTTTTTAATTATCTGGCTCCTCGTCTTTCTTGGCGAGATTGGTACCGTAGCTTTATTTTTTTTCTCTACGATCTTCCAACTTCCTTTATCTTGCATCCCCTTCATCTCTTCTGGTTCTTGGGACATTGGTGTCTTAGCTTTGTGATCTATTGTGTTCGTCCTTTTGAAGATAGTCGGAGAAGAAGTTTGGTCTAGGAGATCTGCCTTGCTGTTAAATGAAGATTTATTTTGTGCAGTCGAATCCTCATAACTGTTGATTTGTTGGGCAGGGCTTTCTCCCTGCCTATCTTGAGAGTTGTTTCTTTCCTGCCCGATTTCTTATGATTCATAGTTTTCTCTAGAGTATTCTTCTTTGATGACAGTGTAGTGTTCTTTTTGTGCTCCTTCCCACCATGTAGATCTGTGGTGGTTGTTTCTAGCAGAATTTTTCTAGGAGGCTTTTGGGCAATTTTTGGCTAGATGCCCTATCTCAAAGTAGGATCGACATCTGAAGAGGACACTTTCGTAATCGAGTTTCTAGTTCCACACATAGTCTTTACTTGTTAAGTTTATTTCAGTTGGGAATCTGAAGCTGGAATCCATTTCCACGCAGATGCGTGCATAGGTGGTTCTTGCATATTCCTCTGTTTTTGGGCACCTGCAGTAAAATTTCCCAACTACATTTCCAATGGCTTTTAGTGAGGACAGATTCCAGAGATGCAAAGGTAGGCTTGGAAATCTCACCCAAATTGGTGTTGAGGTTATGACTGTTGTAGAGGGATCGAATGATGGGTTCCATGGCTTCATGAATAGGCCTGATTTTTCCCAAAACCAAGGGCCGGAATCTAGAATACATTGTTTGCTTTTCAAAATCTACTATAGAGAAACCCCTAGCACAGGGTTAGATATTAATTTCATCAAAAATGACAGGCTTCCATACCTCCGAGATCTAGTTGTGGAGAGCTGTCAGTCGTGGCCAAAAACCATTGAACCGGAAGATTAGGGCACTTTCAGAAAACTTCAAAGCCTCATCGAGTGAGGCCTGGACCACCTGGACAGTGGGAGTTGGGGCTTCGCTGACGTTATGGGCAGGAGCTTGCCCTCCAAAAGCGGATGAGCCAGCAGCTATTTTCACGAAGCTGGGAGCCATATTTTAATTGCCCGTAGAACCCAGCCGCAGAGAAATAAAGCATAAGATAAGATTAGATCTAGATCTCGCTGCAGACGATTAGATCTAGAACCTAGCTGCCTAGATCTAGGTCTAGCCGCAGAAGATTAGATCTAGAATCCAAAATGTGCAAATAAACTTATTCACTCAAAATTTGCAGATGCCAGTGACTAACCAAATCTCACCTAAATAGCAAGTGCAGATCAGATCGCCACATCCACTATAAATAAATAACCAGAACCCTTCACGACAGGTCGAAAATGGTAGATTGCCTTGCAATGGAACCCCAAATTTTAGATCACGGCAGAACCCTTCGTGGCAGATCGAAAATCGTAGATTATATATGATTATTAATAAATTTGAGGAAATATGGCAGAAAATTTCCTGTAGGAGCACTGAGTTTCCGCGGCTAAAATGCCCTAAACACAGTCGCTGCAGCAATGACGTGGAAAAAGATGGAAGATGAGTGGAGGCCTGCTTTGACCATCATGAGAAACATAGATCCTTCCTTCCGAGCCAGTCACACCACCTGAACATAACTTATATTGTGCGGATGTAAAGATTCTTGTAGACGTTGGTAGAAATGCGCAGCGCAGAAAATTTGACGCAGCGTAGCGTAGAAAATAGTAATAATGGATTAGATCTTTCATGTATGTTCTAGGTTAATTGGAGGATTATAGTTAGGTGTAGATTTAGATGATAGGATTGGAATCCAATTTTCACTTATAGTCCATCCATCGTCTCTATTGAGGTTATTAAGGTGTTTGCTAATTTCTGTGGCTTCCCTGAATTTCCTTATGAAGTAGTGATCACTTCTGGCTAAGATACGGGTATCTTCAATATAGATTTGGTGCTTAGTTTTATCAAAATTTTCAGCTAGAGCTGAGGATTTGGATCGATTGTGTTTAATGTCAACTGAGTGTTCCTAGATTCTTGTGTTAAAGGATCTCCCAGTCTCACCTACATAGGGTTTGCCGCATGAGCAGGGAATTAAGTAGACCCCTTTATGGCATTTTGGATCAATTTTGTCTTTGACTAGATTAAGGTAGTTATGGATAGTGTTTAAGGGTTTGAAAGTGGTTAGAATTCCATTATTTTTCAGGATGCGGGAGATCTTGTCTGTAGTTCCTAGTATGTAAGGGAGGTTGACTTTACCTATTATATTATCAAAGTTTTTATTTTTGTTTGGTCGAGAGTTTACCTTATTTATGGCTTTGATGGCTTGATGTTTGTTATAACCATTTTTTAGGAAAATTTTAATAAGGTGTTCTCTTGCTTTTTTAATATTGGTATGTTGTATAGGTTGTTTATTGTTGTCTTTTTTCTGGGGTTTGTGTGTAGGTATGGATAGCATAGGTTGAAAAGGAGGTGTAGGTTGGAGTGTACCTAACAGTGCTTGCGTGAGCTGGGGTAGGGACATGTCATCGTTGTGCTATTGCAACTGAGATTGAGTGGAAAGTAGAGTGGATTTACTGGAGGACAGCGTTTCATTGACATGTTTGGGCTGTGTGGTATGCTGAGTGCAGGAGGATAGCATTTCATTGACATGTTTGGACTGCGTGATATGTTGAGTGCAGGAGGACATCGAGGTTTGTTTGGACTGCGTAGGTTGGGAGCGTAGGTTGGGTTCATGAACGATGGACCCATATATCACAATAGGTACATCAGAGATGGAACAGATGTTGCGTGCCTGCATGACCAACACTTTTGTGTTCCCCGAGGGCATGTTAGTAGCAAAAAACAAAGTTGACCAAGCTATGGTTGTCAGGATTCAAGGGTTGAGCGTAAACTTGGCTGCCCTTCTGCAAGAAACCCTATACCAGTTATAGGATGGGGTCATAGTCGAGCTCCATGCCAGAGAAGGTCATGCTCTACAAGTATTGAGAAAACAAAAGATTAATATGGAACAACTTGGCCAGAAGTGTGATGAACTCATTGCACAGACTCAAGGAATGGGTTAGGTAGTGGACGATGCTTATAGAACTGTCCTAGAATTAGCTGTCCCGGTAGATCTACCAGTAGGAGAGCGAATTCACAGATTGGCCAGTGGATCTGCAAGGAAAAGGAGGAAGCAACGACGGTACACCTGGACCTCAACCTTTAGATTGCCGAACTGTGATTGAAGGTGTAATCATCAACGCCTACAGAGGTTAGGGAATAGCACGCTAGCATTATCCAAAAAGGGCTGGAGGAAATAGGACAGGCAGTGCAGAATTGTATGGCTATGTTAGAAGAATCCTTCGTGGTCCTCACTTCCTTACAAGATGACCCCACCATACATTGCCTAGAAACTGAGGCATGGGAGCTTCAAGTACAGTATGACAGTATGTGTGGAACAACACAAATAGTTGTCCTGACCCAACAGCTAGCGAAACTATAATAGGCAAAGGCATTGAAGGAATAGGTGGAAGTCGCACGACAGAAAGAGGTAGTACTTAAAGCACATGTCCAACCTTGGATTGATGAGGCCTTCCTCATCACTGGCGCTATAGAAGGAAAGCTCACAAAGATGAAGGTGATGCATACCTTAAGTCAGGAATTTGCCCCTGATAGCGAGCATTTGGCCAAAAGAGTAGAGCAGATCCAACAAATGGCAGAATAGTGCACTACGGACCATTGCGCAACACAAGCACAGTTGGAGGGGCTTCATGCCAAGATTGTTGCACTAGCAGAGTGACTCGGGATGAGTCACGATGATTGTGTTGGGGGCCTGTTGGGCATGGGATCCCCCACAACATGTTTTGGAGCTCAAAGCCCAAGTTTTGTTTAATCAGATTGTAAGACTCCACGAATTGCAGGCGCGGAGCATGAAGTCTAGGATGAGTCATAGGGTTATCCACCCTAAAATATTGTAATTTAATGTAAAGTTGCGTTGGCCTACCCATGGTCCGCGGACCATGGGATTCTATAAATAGAGTGAGGCTCTAAGTGTAAAGGTAGCTAAGGCAGAATGGATAGAATAGAGAAGGCATGGTTCTAGGTTAAGGTTGGATCTAAAGTGTATTGGGTCCTAGTAGTAGGTAGAGGCTCTGCAGCTAAGTGCGCAGAGGCCTAATAGAGTCTGCAGCTGAGTGCGTGGACCCCTGCAGATGAGTGCGTAGGGCAGAGTCGGGTTTGTAATGGGATTGAAAGATAATAAAGAGAAGTTTACTCTATGCATCTATTCATGAATCTGTACTTTGATGTTGTGAATTAATTTTACTCTATTTATTTACTGCGCACAAATTGATATATACTTGTATGGATGCTTATACATGAAAAGAATCTAAGTAATCAGCTAACAGAACCTAATTAAGGAAGACTTGGATAAATAACATGGGTCACACTGCCTTATAACTTCATGAAGATAGTATCACAGGGCGCGGGGTGCCCGCAGGTGTGCGTAGCGCAGTAAGTGCGAAGGTTGGGTTGCGTACAAATCACCTCATATCAAACATCCCCAACGTGTGGAAACCTAGTTCTAGCACCCTCCCATACTACTTCGGGTGAGACCTCAGTCCACGCTCCACAGACTGTTGCCAAAAGGGCCAGTAGTACTGGGATTTTCTTGGTTAAATCACTTCTGAACATGGGTCAGGCCCCACTAAGCCAACAAACACATACTAATGAAAATGAATTATTTCATTGTTTTTGTTATGCATCTTATTGAATGTCCATTGTTACTTTATTTTATGATCATTGTTATTTTGTGAATGACTTTGTAAGTTAACAAGAAATTCCTTACATGCTCTTGTGTGTCTATTTAAGGATAGTACTATTAGTTTTCTTCTAGAGGCTCACTCTCTATTTTCCATACCGTGAAAGTACCTTATATGCATTGCAATTGTATGCCTCAAAATATCAATTTCCTTGCTTGTTTCAAGGATGTTTTCATAACCTCATAGGTTGATAATTGCAGCCAAGGAAAACTCCTAGGAATAATGGCTATTGGTCTTATTTCCTAGTTTGGGATCCTACTCTAAATGGTGTGAGTTCTAGTTGAGGCTTCATAGAAAGGAAACCCCATTGGTTTACAAATTTCCAAAAACGTCAATAGTTAGTGCTAGAAGGAGGGAAGATGAAAATATTTTTCCATTGAGTCTATTTTGAGTCTCCTATCTTGAATGGATCATTCCCAAATCATAATCCCGAGATTTTTTTCTAATAGATGAAATCTTACACTTCCTATGGAACTACTTTATGACTTGTCTGAATTAAAGTTTGATGGAGAGGGTAGAATATCCATAGTTGAGCATACATCTCAATTTCTATTTTTTTGTGATATTATTGAAGTGATTTATGAAGGTGTTACTTGTAAATTGTTCACCCTCACACTTAAATGTTCCAGTTAAAATATGATGTCATACCTTACCAGTTGCTTCAATTCACTCATTTGAACAAGCTTTCAAGGAGATTCAATGAGCCTTTTACAAGTATCATTATCAATATGTGAATGACATGACTAATTGACTTAGAATGAAACTTGATGAACTAATAGAGGATTTTGCCGATAGATTTCTTCACATATCTTATGAGTTTCCTAAAGAAGATGTGGACTTGTCTTTATTCAATGAAAAATTTTAGTATTCAATTTTGATTTCTCTATAACCAACTAAATTTGAATGTTTTATGAATCTCCCATCTTATCTCAATCTGAGGACACTTAATATTTCAACTGATGAACCTACACTCCCTTTTGTTCCCTCTCCTCCTCCTTTTTCATTACCAAATAAAGTGGTCCCTTGTGATGATGTTGAAGTTGGGACATATGAAAATCGAATTGATGATCCATTTATCCCACCTACATTTATCTTCATGTTCAACACTATATTTGGAAAAAATTGGAATGTCTTAATCTATACAAGCAACCTAAGGTGAATATTGATCCCTTGAGTCCTTTGTATGACATTCATATGTATAATTCAAATCTTGAATCTGATATAATTGAAAATATTTTTTCTTCAAGGGATACTTCTCATCCTCCATCATCGACATTTCATGGTCCTATGTACCTTGATTCATTTGATCAATCCAATCAACCAACTATTTCTTCATATATTCTTGATTTTCAATGTACTCATCCAAATGATGATCAGGTGCACAATGGTCAAATTTCATAGGTAGGGGAATAGGAGTATGAATATTCTTTTAATCTATCTTCTCTTTTTCAAAATCCCCTATGTTAATATGTGGTTCCTTCATTCTTAATTGATTTAGAATCTAGTGATCTCAGTAGTCAATTAAATGAAATCAATATGTGTAATTAATCTGAAGCCCTAGGAAACCATCATTCTAATGACAATGAATGTATTGATATATACGATGATGGATGCCAAGGTACATTGAGAATTTATTGATTTCTCAAGAAGGATTTGATTTTAAAGGTTCAAATATAGAATATGATTCAGTCAAAGAAGATCCTTTTATGGACACTTCTTCTTCATATCATTGTCCCTTCTGTCATATTGTTTGTAATGAATTAACTTATGATGAAAATATACCATGCTCATCGAATTCACAATTCGATGAGTTGAATTTTGAATTTACACAAGACAGTAAGGCCATCCATGATGAAGAAGAAAGTAATCAAATAATCAAGCATCCATCCCATGCTTTGCAAATTCTAGTTTTTCATCAAGATAATTCTTTGGTTTTGGTTACTCATGAGATTTCTCCAATATATACATCCTTAGATATGCAATCAGATGGATCTTATGACTTGAGTAATCTATTCATTGAGGTTGTAAAAAAATTTCAAATCAGTGATGTAAATGGCTTCCATTGAGATAATAATGATCTTGTTGAAATAACTTATAATGGCTTCCCACATGTAATTCATGTTCTGCCTCAGCTCTCGTGATGTAATTACACAACATTTAAAATTTCTAAGGCTTTTCAGGGAGTTGAGGCACTTCAAATCTCATTGATGGTTATGTAAGTCCCTCACAATATTGATGAGGCCCCTACACTAGGTTATATATGGATTTTCTCACAGTATTCTTTCCACCTTATTTTTTTCACTCGATGTAAACTCCTTGTTGAAAATTTTTCATCATTTCCATGTTAAATTTCCTATCTTTCAAGGTCTATTTTCTGATCAAATAGAGAGTCCCTCTTTGGTTGACTCATCCTCATGAAAATATCTCGTATCAAATCCTAGATTGGAATGTCTATATTGCACGGATATGTAGAGTTATGAAGTTGATCATTTTGATTATCATGAAAAATATTATCATCAGTTGAAGGATTCACATCTGTCAAATACCTTTGGGAATGATCAGCTGCTCATGTTTCTTGTGAATATTATGATGCTAATCATTTTTATTCTATGATCATGATATATCCTTTTTAGTGTTAATTTATTCTTAAGTTATTTGGTGAATCGAACTCCTTATCTCCATAGATTAATTTCCCAAGATGATATTGATCCATTGTACCCTAATTAGTTTCTTGTATTTGTTATACTATCATTCATTTTCAATTCTTATGATTCTTGTGTTGTTAGTCTAGTATGTAACCGGATGCAAAGGGAACCAATCGATAATAGAAAATATTATTCTCTAATTTATCCATTTGATCATAACATTGGTTCTCACAATCAATATTTAATTAATCGTTTTTTTCCGCTAGTATATCTGATGATATTTGTTCCACGCCAATTCATCAGGTTCAACTAATAGATCTTCATAGTTTATCATCTCACCGTTTGAATATTTGTCAAGAAGTTGAGGCACTTCAGTCTTTGCTGATGGTTATATTAGGTCCTAATGATCTTGATAATTCTTCTCAACATGATAAAATCAATTTTCCCTCACAAGATTCTCATTTTAATCTGATTGGGTCACTTGAAAATTAATCTCCTTAATAATGTGAGGGTTTTCAAGAGGATTGTTTTTGGTATCATGATCGAATATATGATTGGTTTGAGACATATTACTTAACAAGTTTTGTTGGTAATAATAAGTTTCGTTCTTTCTCGATGTTTTCTAAGAATGAAAACATAGATGAAGGTGCTTTCACAAGAATCTTTCAAGTTTGAGAAAAAAGGTATGATTTCAAGATGGTTATTTATGGCACAAAGGGAAGATCTTGAATTTTTTGTCAAAGTCATTCAAGTTGTTATCTTTACTTTTGAACATTGTTTTATGTTGTTTTTAATCACTCACATCTTTGTACTTGCAGGTTGAGAGTAGATTTCGTGTCTACATTGTAAATTTCACTTAGTCGTAACCTTTTATCTGATTAGGTTAGGAGTAGGTCTAGCCATGTTCTAGTTTCTTCTTATTTCCATCCTTCATTTTCTCTCCATTTAGTATTTACTTTATTTTCTTCTTTTGTATCGCATGTTTAATTTTAGTTCAGTTTTCCATTTTCTTTTTTCATTGATCTTGTTCTCTTCCATTCATGTTTTTTCCTTTTCTTTTGTTAATAATACCATGCATAAAAAATTCTCTTATTTGGCTCATTAGACAATGTGGCAAAAATTTTAAAGGTTAATTGTGATAACTAACAATGCTTGGCTAGTGTGTAATCTCTTTGTTTTCTTGGGTTTGATATCTTTAAGGTCTATGATGTTTGAATGGAAAATATGATCCATTCACATGAAATTATATAGGTAGAACCATGATTCCCGTATATATTTTAGGAGCTTCATTCCTTTACTTGTTTTGGTAATTGAATGGTGTTTTTCTTGTCAATCCAATCAAGTAGAGACGGAAAAGGAGAAAAATAAGAGAGAGCATATTAATTTCAGATGTATATAAAACTCTCCAAAGGAATAATGCTCCTACTCTCAATAAGTCAGGATCCGTCTTCCACCTTGGTGATATAAACACTGCTAAAATCCCAATGAGCACATTGAAAATAAAATAAAGGGTGAAAGAAGAGAAATGCTTCCTGCATAGAGAGGTGAAGCAAGAAACTTCACCAAGGTACTAAACAATCTCATCAGGAGCGAAACAATGATTGCTTTCTTGCAGTGACTCCCTCGAGGTACTAAACAGGCCTTCTAGTAGTGAAGAAACACTAGAGATGGAGTTGAAACTTTAATATTCATGAACTCGTGGATATATATTATCCTTCTCCCAAAATGAAATAGTTGAGATATGGTAAAAAAATTAAATGTGATTAGCCGAGAAAGGGGATGGGAGAGACTATACTTATAACTCGGATAAATGGGGAAGTTGAGGTGGTCCATATGGTGAATCAATGCTTCCTGAAAGTCTAAGATTTTGTGCTCAAAGGTATAACTAAGAAGAGAAATTTGATTTCTTCTAGTGTGTCACCTAGTGGTGTCATTACGACAAACACCCTCCAAAATATTTCCTACACTTGAATTTTGGAGCCTACTTTATGATCCTATGATCTATTGTTTTAAGTTAATGATATTTGCATCATGATTGGTTTATGTTTTGCTAAATATTAAAGTCTTCTTCTAAGATTTTAACTATCAAAGTCAATTGCTTACACATGCTTAGATTTTGATGCATTCAAAAGAGAACCTAATTCTAGAAATTATAGCAGTCCATGACTATCCTTGAAGATAAGCATTGCACAGTCCTTGAGATTATGGTTTGCACAGTCTCTAGAAATAGTGTTTGTGCAGTATTTAGTTACAATGCTTGCATAGTAAATGTTGAAAGTGAGTGCATAGTCGATAAGGATAGTGCAGTGCACAATCCATGCCAACGGCAAGTGTGCAACACCATCTAGCAATATATCTCACTCTTGGTTTCACTTGTATCATCCTTTGGGTCAATTTTCTCAACTGTTGTGTTTACACACCTTTTCTTTTACAAGTGTCATTTTCATTTTCATGACTTTAGCTTTTTAATTATTTCACTTTAACAAGTGTTTCTTTTTATTTTCTTCACTCTGGCATGTTTCATTTTCACTTTCTTTAGTTTTTGTGTTGAAAAATGTGCAACAAGAAATGTTAAATTTAGAATGTGCTAAAAATTGACCTGCTAAAAATATCATGTACAAAAATAGCATATCTAAAAATAGCAGTTTGGCCAGTAAGGTCATTGGCCACCTTTGGTGAGAGGTGAAACTGCTAAAAATAAAAAGTTCTAAAAATAGTGTTTCTGGGTCCCTTCCTATTTATAGTAGTCCCTAGTCTATCTATAGGAAGTAAAATTAATCTTGGTCTTAACAGCAGTTGGAAATATTAATTAATTAATTCAGTTGAGTTAATTAGTTAAGGAAAAATAAACTTGAAGTCTATGTGAGGACATGCAATAGTTTATCTATTAATTGATGAATTTATCCATCAATTAAAGAGATAAGGATGAGTTGTAATTAGTTGGCTTAGTTAATTGAGTCAAGTCCAGTTAGATTAATTTAATAAGTTGTTAAATTAATGAGATTCAGTTTGTTAATGCTTGCATTCATGTAACAACTGGTATTTTCTTATAACTGAATATTATAGCTTAAATAACTCATGCATGTCAGTTCAGATAGAGACCCAGTTGAGATCAGAGAAGGGACAATGTACTATTAGTTGGATGAATATTTTTCCTATAAATGAAGCTCATCCATGATGAGGATTTATCTCATTCAGGTTTGTGCAGTTATTTCAGAGGTCAGTGTTGTGTGTGAGGTGAGAATCACATATGTTGCAGCTGGAGGACCCAACAAACCTATGCATAGAAATAGGAGGCTTGGAGGGCAGAGGAGAAGGTTTGTGAGAAGCCTTTGACTATCCATGAGCAGCAGAGGGATTGTACCGAGAGCTGGATAGCTTTCGAGCTAAGGCTTTGTGTAATCTAGACTATATTTCCACTTGTATGATAATACAGAGATGGGGTTTTAAGCAGGTGCTTTCCCTGGGTAAATTCTTCTGTGTTATGTGTAATTGATTCCTTATTATCAGTTATATGTGTTCTTTTTGATGATGCTCATGGTTGATTAAGCTTCCACTAAATTGTTTGTAGAAGTAGATCAATTGTTTCGCTTTAGTACATTGCATTACTAGGTTGATCTACAAGTGGGAAATTTCTACATGGTATTAGAGCTAACTTATTTGTAGAGAAAATTCTACATGGTATCAGAGCTAGCTCATTTGTAGAAAAATTCTACAAAATTCTACATTTTGCAAGTATCATTTTCACTTTTGCTCACGGCTCCAAGTGTCTTCTTATATTATTTTCACTCCAGCATGCATCGCACTATGGCACACCACTAGAGGAAGCTCTAGTGCACTCTTTTGCATTATTTGATCATATATATCATATGAATATGCACTAGACACATTCCCAAAATTTAGCACATTTTCAGGTTGTAGTCAACACTTCTATCATAACCTATATTTTAAGTGTTGCAAAGCTACATTTAAACTATTGCACTTTGAACTAAGTGTCACCTTTCTATCATTTCGATGTATGCATGCTAATTGTGAGTCTTGTAAATTCCCTAGCTTGTTTTTTATGGTATTCATGTGTGAGATCATGTTTTGAAGAATGCATGTATGTTTTGTTTTCACTTAATCCACTTGTCCAACTCAACCAATTTTAGAGTTGATCCATGTCTTCACATCTTGTGCAACTCACGAATGTACTTAATCTCATAGGTAATTTTTCAGTACTCTTCGCATTCCTATGTCCTAGTGATGAAATCCTTACCTCTCAAACTTGTGCACTATGCTCATCTTAAGAACAACCTCCCCCACCTACACATTGAGTAACCTTTAAGGTTGGACCATCACACTAACTAGTTAGCACTACCAATTGTGTAGTTCATGATCCCTCCTTCCTTGAATTGCATATTATGTTATTGTAGTGGATAGTGGAGCCTCCTTGTCTAAATTTCCCAATTATGCAATCTCATGAGATTCCTCTTCAGCTACTACATATTTCATAGTTAAAATGGGTAATCTTGCCTCCCTACCTACGAAACATGCTCAATGTAAAACCGCTTCATCTGGTGGGCCTCCTACTACATATTGCATTGTTCTAATGATTATTAGGTCACCTCTATGTCACTGAAACCCTCAATTATGTAATTCATTGAGCATGTCACTCAATCACTATGCATTGCATAGTTACAATGGTTAGTTATGTTCCTCTTATTGACTAAAACTCCTCATTGCATAGTAGCTTGTTCTATTTTTCCTCCTACTACACATTGCAAAGTTCGAGGAGAAAATGGGTTCATGCCTTAGTCCTTGTGAAGCTCAATTAAATAATCCCTACCTCCTCTTCCCTAAGCACTACACATTGCACAATCACAATTAGCAGTCACTCACCCCTTGTCTCTTGGACTTTCCCACCGTGTATAAGCTATGTCAATCCCCTCCTACACTACACATTATACAATTCTAGTATGTAGTGTTGTTATCCTTTGGTCCCTATAGACCTCAATTGTGCAACACTCATCCTTCTACTCTCAAAGCCCTTGCATGTTTCCGTATCACAATCAACATCTTCCATGAGCAAGCAAAGTTAGAATAGTTGGTTTCTATACTGATGTTGGCTTGTCATGAGTGAAATTCATGTGTAGGTGTTATCATTTCAACATGGAAAGGTGACCCTCAAGGGATATTATCAAGTTTAGGCTACAAGAGAAGAACTTGCGGAGAAAGAGCAAACAAAAGAACCATCATGAAGGACATGAAAGAATATTGTACCTAGAAAAAGAGCTAGCATCTCATGCTAACTTGGAAGGTTTTGACACTCACCTAAGACCCTCTAGGGGATAAATATGAATACAAATAAAATATCTATAATGAAGAATGAAAAGTCATAGCAGCAAGGAAAATAGCTTGGCATTGATATAATGAAATGTTATGTCACTATCACCAATTCATGGCTTCTCAAAGTGTCATTACAAAGTCATATGTGTCAATGTGTTTTCCTGGATCATTTGTCAAATGTAATTATGTAATATCAAAAATGAGAAAATCTAAAATGTATGGAAGCCCAAGGGTCCCACATGGAATATCAAGAGTCACTAGACAATCCTAGAGTCATTAGAAGCTAAAAGGTCACATACAAATTTGAAACGTCACATGGGAGTTCAAGAGTTGCATGGGAGGTGAAAGGTCACCTCATTTGTTATAAATAAACCCTCATAACTCAATAAAAGGGCTTGGGACTTTGGATTTTTCACCTTGGCTTCTCTAGTTTCGCATAGGAGAGAAGATCTTTCTTTGGAGGAGAAAGTGGTGACTTAATGTTCTAATATTGGGGCTAGTGTAGTAGCATTGCAATCATGTATCTTGGTACTTTCACTTAACATATGAATCTCTAGTCTCTGACACACTCTCATGCATATGTAATGAATGATTGTGATTCTATTCTTTCATTTTTGTAGTGTATGTTATGTTAACACATATTAATTAAAATGAGTTTGGGATGCATCTTATTGAATGTGCGTTATTACTTTCTTTTCTGATATTTGTTATCTTGTGAATGACTTTGCATGCTAACTAGAGATTCCTTCCATTCTCTTGTGTGTCTCTTTTAGGATAGTACTATTACTTTTATTCTATATGCTCACTCTCTCATTTACTTGTTGTGAAAGTACCTCATATGCATTGCAATTGTATGCCTCATAGTGCCAACTTACTTGTTTGTTTCTAGGATTGTTTGTATAATCTCTAATGTTGCTAATTGCAGCCAAGGAAAATTCTTAATGATAATGAAAACTATTAGCTCCATTTAATTAACTTCTAGGTTGAAAAAAGGATCAAAGGGCTAACCATAAACCTATTTTAAGCTAAGGTTTGGGGGCCCTAGCCTTGTAGAGGGCTCTCTCGCTAGGTTTCTTTTATAAATCAACTAGGGAACTGATAGGATTTGGGTTTTATGTTGCCTGTGATGATCATAAAATAATTTTTGGTTTTATTTTTGGAATTTTGGTGCAAAGGGAAATAACTACTTTGGGTCATAGTTATGAAGCCAAATGAATAAGGGACATAATCAAATTTACAATAGGGGAAAGATAGGCAGACTTACTGATGAATAATAAAAGATCATTGTAGTGGAAGGATGAGGGGGGTAGGAGAAAAAGTGACGAACTAAGAATCAAGCCACAGATGAATTTAAAGTTTCCATAGAAGAAAAGTAACATATATGATCAGTTGAAATTAAAAATACAAAATACATGAATTCTAAAATAAAACTTCTTTCAAGATGCGAATGAAGAACTTATATAATATGAAACTATATTTTAGGAACAGATTTGAAAAGAAAATACATATGATTCACAAAGGGAAAACAAACCAATAAGAATGGCACATGTATCCCTATCCAAATAGCATTTACCTTCTTCCATCCATTTGGAAAATAATACATGCATACAAAATAGCCTTAGCCTCTCACACTTTAAACATAACATAACCCTTTTTTCATGTCTTGTCCTCCTTAAATACAATAAGGAATTCAAAATTACCACTAAGTGGTCGAATTCACTACATGGAAACTAAAAAGACTAGATACAATGTATCTACAAAGTAGATTGATACTATCCCATCTTATAAACATCATGATTTAAAACTTTTAGAGAAATATTTAGCAACATTATGTTTAGAAAATCATAATCTAGCTTATCCATACATATCTGATCACTAACATACTTCTATAAGGTCCCAAAATACCAATATTGTTAGGTCCCTATACTACTAGTGTAACCTCTTATTATTATTAGTACAACCCCCTTATTATATTTTTGTTCCCATGTAGTCCCCATATTATTATTATTGTTCCCCATAGAAGCCCACTATTGTTATTATTATTCCCTTACATTATTATTGTTATGTCGGCTCTGATTATATTATGACCC
>APFE030660497.1:0-43800 GCA_000404065.3 Pinus taeda | reverse complement strand
AAGTGTTGTTTCTCCTAGCCTTCCACAACCTATAAGGGTTACACCACAACAATTGGAAGAAAAAAGAGAAAAAGGACTTTGTTACAATTGTGATAACAAATACATTAAAGGTCATAAGTGCGTTGAGAAGAAATTATTTTACATTGATTGT
Organism: Pinus taeda; assembly: GCA_000404065.3. Taxonomy (NCBI): domain Eukaryota; kingdom Viridiplantae; phylum Streptophyta; class Pinopsida; order Pinales; family Pinaceae; genus Pinus; species Pinus taeda. Next base: position 43,649 of record APFE030660497.1, on the reverse strand, counting down.
GGAGAGGAGGAAGAAAAGGTTCACGAAATGTCAAAAGAAGAGTATATACACCAGGAACAAACCCCAGAGAAATAAGAAATGAATTCGACCATATCTTGCAAAGCATTGGAAATAATTACCACTCCTAAAACTCTCAAGACATAAGGACATATCAAGAAGAAAAAGGTTCAAGAAGTGAAAGATCACATCGAGAAAGAAGAAATGAATCCGACCATATCTTGTAATGCATTGGACGAATTTACCACTCCTCAAACTATCAATATAGAAGGACACATCAAGAAGAAAAATGTTCAAGAATTGAAAGATCACATCAAGTCTCAAGAATTCAATCTGACCATATCTTGTAATGCATTGGAAGAAATTACCACTCCTCAAACTATCAAGATAGAAGGACATATCAAGAAGAAAAAGGTAAGAGTGTTTATTGATTCAGGTAGTGCCCATAATTTTATTGATTGTAAGATAGCCAAGGAATTGAATTTCTTCCTACATCCAACATTGGAGTGTCAAGTGATGGTTGCAAGTGGAGGAACCATAAATTGCTCTAGAAAGTGCCATAATATCAAGCTATCCATGGGAGAATATGTATTGAATAGCCCAATGATTTCCATTCCAATGGGTGGTGCTAATGTTTTACTAGGAGTCCAATGGCTACAACCTTCGGGTATGATACTTTTAATTTTCAAGAACATTTCTTGAAATTTTTTTGGGAAGGAAAGGAAGTTGAATTGAGGGGTATCAAAGGAAAACCTGGAAAGATAATCAACTCTAATAGCATGACAAAGCTTCTAAATAAAGAACAACAGGGTGTAATTGCAAAATTATGTTCACTAGAGGATACCCCATCGAAATCATGTATTTCTCCAGATCTCCAAAATGTTTTGGACAATCATTCCAAGGTATTTGAGACTACCAAAGGCCTCCCACCTATTCGTGATCATGATCATGCTATTCATTTGATTCCCTGAAGTGTTCCTCCAAACGTCAGGCCTTACATATATCCATATGCCCAAACGAGTGGGAACTCATTCAAAAGTTGCAGAAGATACCAGTTCAAACAGTATTGCAAGAACTTGACAAGGAAGGAAAAATCATATTGGAACCTGAAGCAATCACAAAACAGAGAAATCGAAAGCTACGAAATAGATCAAATACAAAGTATCTCATCAAGTGGAAGAACTTACCCGCTAAATATTCCACATGGGAGGACAGGAATTTATGTCAAACCAGGCAGTAACTCCTCAACCAAAAATTGATTCGTGTGTTTATTCCTTCAGGTTGGCCTTATTATATACATGAGAGAGAGACTATTCACTTCATCTCCCGATGACTGTTCACATTACTTATTTATTTATTTACATTATGTTCACCCAATCCTGATGATTAGGTGTCAACATTCCCCCCCTTAATCTAAAGGGATGTTTGTGAGTCCAAGCATCATTCTGAATCGTTCAAGCTTCTCTCTTCCAAGCACTTTGGTGAGGATGTCTGCAATTTCCTCATTAGTGGAACAATGACGGAGATGGATTGTTTTGGCCTCAACATGATGTCGAATCAGATGATACTTAGTATTGATGTGCTTTGTTCGATCATGGAACTTTGGGTTCTTGTCCAACTTTTTTGCAGAGGTATTTTCAATCATGAGTGGAGTTGATTGTACTTGTTTTACCTGCAAATCTTCAAGAATTTTCTTGAGCCACGCAATTTCTTTTGTTGCTTCAGCTGCTGCCACGTATTCTTCTTATGTTGTGGAATCTGCTGGAACTAATTGTTTGTGTGATCTCCAGGAGACAGCTCCTGATCCAAGACTCATAGCATATCCTAAAGTAGATACCCCAGTTTCTTTGTCTCCATTGAAGTCTAAATCAGGTATCCAATCAAGATGAAGTCGTCCACCTATGTATACTTGATTCCAAAGTCTTGAGTTCCCTTCAAGTACCTTAGAACTCTTTTTGTAGTAGACCAATGTCCCTCACAAGGCTTTTGCATAAACTTGGAGAGCATTCCAACAACAAACGAAATGTCTGGTTTGGTAGTAGTTAGGTAGTTGAGACTTCCTACAAGCTGTCTATATTGTATTGCATCCTCAAATTATTTTCCTTCAATAGATGTAAGCTTTAAGTTTTGTTCCATTGGAGTAGTAAGAGGATTGCATTATGTCATGCCAAACCTATTCAACAGATCTCCAATGTATTTCTTTTGAGAAAGAAATATGGACTTCGGATGTTGGGTTACTTCAATGCCAAGATAGTAATGAACATAGCCCAAATCGGTCATTTCAAAACCTTTCCCCAATTCTTTCTTTATGGATGCAATGTAGCTTTCATTGTTCCCTTTCACAAGATATACAACTGTTTTGCCAAATTTCTTGACAAATAAAGTTGCATCATCAAGATCATAATGTTTGAAACTGAGTTTTAGAAGATGCTCAGTTAGTTTTTCATACCAGGCTCGTGGTGCTTGTTTGAGGCCATATAAGGACTTCACAAGTTTGCATACTTTATGTTCATGTCCTTTCACAGCAAATCCTTCAGGTTGGGATATAAAAGCATTCTCTTTTAGATCTCCATTCAAGAAAGCAGTTTTTACATCCATTTGATGGACTTTCCAACCATTTTGAGCTTCTAGGGCAAAGAGTGTCCGGATGGTATCCCATTTTGCTGTGGGGGAAAAAGTCTCCTCATAATCGACCCCTTCCATCTATGCAAAACCTTTTTCCACAAGCCTTTTTTTGTGCTTGTCAAGTGAGCCATCAGCTTTATTGATTGGAATTGGATCCATTAAAGATTGGCAAAGAACCATGACTGTATCAGGTTGGGACGAATCTCTAAAAATTCCAAAAACAGCGATCAAAAACACCCTGAACCAGTGGCAATGGCAGCCAGCGTGGAACGACGAGGACCTCGGTCAAAGTGTGCTAACTGAGGCCCATGGAGACTGTGCAAGAGGTCAAAGTAGCCCTTGGGAGCCCCAGATCAGGAAAAGGAGGTGCTTTTTGATGCGCGATCAGCGCCTAATCGCGCATCGCTGGGCAAACAGGGCCAAAATGGAGGAGCCTTAAGCACTCGGTCGCATTGGGAGCTGGAGAACCGTGGGCAAAGAAACAAAAAGCACTAAAAGGATAAAGGCGGGACCCACACTCTGGAAACTAGTGGTATTAATTAGGGTGCCCTCAAACGGTAAATGGTTTTGGAGAAGAGTGGAGCGATCCCACTCAACGATCGATGCGTGGCAGTGGAGGTGAGAGAAAATCGTCGTTGATCGCACGCTATCAGTTGAGAAAGTCAACCGCGCGGGACGTGCATATGCCGTTGGATCTGGAGGAGCACAGATCGCACGGTTGAGATTGCACCCGATGGAGGAAGCGAAATCGACAAGGAATTAATCCACGTTCTAAAGGGATTTGGAATCTGTTTGACCGCCACGGAGGAGGAAGAATGCATCCATGACGTAACTAAAGAAACGAACCGACGAGAAGGCTAGAATTGTTCAAATGAGGACACGTGGCCATTCCCTGAGCGTTCATGCTGAAGCCGAACAAGGAACTCCAAGCGCAGCTACAGAAGGTGAATCGACAGAGGCGAAAGAGGAACCAGACAAGCATGGAAATGAATGGCTAAAAGCCATGAATAGAGATAGAATACATAGTCAAGTCAGAGTGAGGTCCGAGAGAAGAAGGAAAAAGATCAGAATCTCGAGAGGAGGACAGAATACACAGAGAAGAAAGCATTAAAGTAAGAGAAAAGCAGGAAGAGACAGAGGGCTGAGCTGACGTAGCGGTAGCGTTGAGCACCACCAAGCTTGAGAGATTCGAGCCACCCCATAGAGGGATCTGTTTGGGCTGAGCACCACGTTGGGCTCTTACCACTGTAGACCAAAAGGTCACAAAGCTGGTGGGAAGAAGAGACTGTGTACTCCAATGGCTTCGGGAATCCAAGAACCACCCTACCAAGCAAAACCTGCTTTAGGAGAACTGACATTGAGTCCTTGCATTGTAATTCTCTATTTAAAGTCACAATAAAACAAGGTCACCACTGAAATCTGGACCGCAGATGTAGCCTTGGAGAATAGGGTGAACTCCTTATTAAAATTTATTGTGTCTTTATGGTTTCTTACTGTATTTCTCTGTTGTCTTTCCATTTAAATGTCTGTGTATTGGCAATCTGATCGATCCGTTCCTTAAATAACACAAAACACACACCAGTACATGTCACTCATAGGGTGATTAATACCTTTTGCTTAATAAAACTTCAACTGATGTCACTCATAGGGTGATTACCAGATCAAGTGGTATCAAAGCTCTAGGTTGTAAGGTTGGACAAGCTTGTGTTGGTTTAGCTGTGAATGCTCACTAGATCAAAGCTAAAATTAGGAGAAGGAGAGTTGGTGGAAACTAACCCTAAAATTGGGAGAGTCTATCCTCGGAAGACAATGTGAGAGGAAGGTTCTATGGGGCCAGACCCTCAATTCATAGAATGTTTCTTAGCTATAAGGTCCATAGTAAAAGAAATGTATAGGGACTTTAGAAAACATAAGGATGAAGATTCATCAGGCTCGAAACAAGATAAGGAAAAAGATGAGTCTCATTCCCATGACCACTCAAAAGGAAAGGGGAAATAGGAAAGCTCTCTCACACCTCCTAATAGCCTTGTGCATAATAAGAAAGCATCTTTGATTAAACTAGATGTTAAATTTGATTTTCCTATATATGATGGAGAGCTAAATGCTGAAAAGTTGGACAATTGGATTAGACAAACTGATGTGTATTATAGGGTACATAACATAGACTCGGACAAGAGTAAGACTCAGCTGGAAAGCTTATGCCTAGGAGGCACTGCCTTGTTTTGGTGGGAAGGCAAAACCCAAGCTGATATGAAGAAGCATGGTAAGACCATCTCTGTTTGGAGTGAATTTGTTGCTACAATCAAAAAGAAGTTCTATCCGTTGGCCTACATGCAACAAGCCATGATGAGTTGGAAAACTCTTTGGCAGTTGAAAGGGAAAAGTGTAAAAGGGTATACTCAAGAGTTCAGAAAGAGAGAATTGATGTTGGGTATCTCAGTAGACTCACCAGAAACTCTTTTGAAGTACATTGGTGGTCTACAGAGCTACATGAGGCATACCATCCTCATGTTTAATCCCACGAGTATAGATGAGGTATCTGTACATGCTACTCATCTAGAAGCTAGAGGAAAGAATGGAAATTTAGAAGTTGGGGGACCATCCCAACCCACTGTAAACAAGAGCAAGGAGAAAAGAAAGCGGAAGTGGAAAGCAAGGAAGTCTAACACTGCATAGAAAAGAAAAGCTTCATGCACTCACTGTAAAAAGGATGGGCATGATGATGAGCACTATTGGATTATGCATCCACAGCTGAGACCTAAGAAGTTCGAGGGCAAGAAGAAGAAGATTGTTGCAGCTATTCAGAAAGATTTGGGGTCAGACTCAGGAGATGAAACAATCATTGCAGCCACAGGTATAAAAGGTAAGAATTCTGAAGCATCTACTAGTAATTCTACTCAATCTGTTATTGATGAAGAACATGAGAGAAAAAGACATGAGCTTTTCCATATTTGAGTATATTCCAAAAATCAAAGGATTGATACTTTGTTTAATAGTGGCTCACAAGTAAATCTAATTTCTGAAGCAATTGTAAAGAAATTTGGACTAGCAACTACACCTCATAAGAAACCATACCCATTAGGATGGTTGAATGATAAAGCACAACTACAAGTGACTAGACAGTGCAAACTCAATTTTTCTTTTGGGTCAGCATTTGTAGATGAGGTTGAGTTAGATGTAATTCCTTTGGATGTATGTGGAATTGTTTTAGGAAGTCTTACTTGTATGATAGAAAGGCTATTTTCTATAGAGCTAAGAACAAGTCTCTACTTGTTAAAGGTGGAATCGAATGCTTTGTAAGAGCTCATAAGCTCAAGAATAATTATACTCTCATAAACTCAGGACAGATGAAAAGAATGATAAATTCATGCAAACGGTTCATACTGATGGTTGTAAAGGAAAAGAAACCTGATAAAACCAATGTATTTGAGGGTTCTAATGCTGCTCAGCAAGCTGATATAAAAAAGATTGTTTCAGAATATGATGTCTTGTTCCAAGAACCTAAAGGTCTTCCACCCAAAAAGGGGATAGTACATGATATTATTTTGCAGCAAGATGTTCCATTGCCTAACATTGGGATGTACAGGTTGTCTTCTTTAGAGAATGTTGAAATCAAGAAGCAGGTGCAGGAGTTGCTTGAGAAAGGGTTCATCAGGCCTAGCACATCACCATGTGGATCACTAATTGTTTTGGTGAGAAAAAAGATGGCTCGTGGAGAATGTGCATTGGCTACCGAGCATTGAATAAGATAAAAATCAAAAATCGTTGTCCCCTTCCTCGCATAGATGATCTTTTAGATCAATTGAAGAAAGCTGTTTATTTCACCAAACTGGAGTTGCACGGTGGATACCATCAGGTCAGAGTTGCAGAGCAAGATGCAAGGAAGACTGCTTTCAAAACAAAGAAGGTATTGTATGAATGGCTGGTTATGCCTTTTGGCCTAACTAATGCTCCTGCTACTTTCATGAGATTAATGAATGATGTACTCGAACCTTTTCTTGATGATTTTGTTATTATGTATCTAGATGACATTCTGATATTTAGTAAAACGTGGGAAGAACATTTAAGGCATGTTAAGCAGACATTAGATGTTTTGAAAAGAGAAAAAACTTATGTTAAACTCTCCAAATGTGAATTTAGAAAAACCTCTCTAAATTATTTGGCTCACATAGTGGGGGGAGGTGAATTGAAAATAGATCCCTCTAAAGTGGTAGTCATTGTAAACTGGCCTAAACCCAAGTCTGCTACAGAAGTGAGAAGCTTTTTAGGAGCAGCACAATATTGGAGGAAGTTCATTTCTAACTTTTCCTAAATTGCAGCTCCCTTACATGCCTGGACAGGATTGAATAAGGTGTTTCAGTGGGGAGGTAAGCAGCAGAAAGCCTTCGACACCTTAAAAGAAAAGATTAGTACAACACCAGTACTAGCACTGCTAGATCTCCAAAGACCATTTGAGATCCAAACTGATACCAGTGACTATGCCATGGGAGCAGAGTTGACACAGCACGGTAAACCCATATGTTATCATTCTGAGACTTTTAATCCTGCGGTAGTTAACTATCCTACATATGATAAAGAATTGTATGCATTAGTTTAGAATGTGAAAAAGTGGAAACATTACTTAATGGGAAAAGAAACAGTAATACATACTGATCATCAGCCACTTCAATACCTACACTCCCAAACTAAGTTGTAGCAATCAAGACATTACAGATGGATGGGTTTTCTACAACAGTTTCATTTAGTCATTAGATATAAAAAGGGCATACATAAAAAAGTTGCACACATGTTATCTAGACCCATTATAAATGCATCTACCATACTTAAGCATAATTCTGTGCTGCATGAAAGCTACATAGTACAATATGCTTAGGACATGGACTTTAAATATGTATATGCAACTTTGAGTCAAGGCAAAAGAATAGAAGAATTGGACTATCACATGAAGGACCGAGTCTTATATCATTGTGGAAAAACTCAGCATTCCACAAACTTAGAGAGTAAAAATAGTTAGGGAATCAAACACTTCTCTGATATCAGGTCACTTTGGGGTAAGTAAAACAGTTGCACAGCTGCAAAGGTTCTGCTATTGGCCAAGAATGAGTGGGACAGTTTCTAGATATGTAAAAGGATGTGCTATGTGTGCTAAAAGCAAGCCTAGCAACAGAAAACTAGGCTTATACACTCCATTGCCAGTTACTTCTCACCCTTGGGAAAGCATTTCCATGGATTTTGTTGGAGGACTGCCTAAATCTAGGAAAGGTCATGATTATCTATATGTTGTTGTGGATAGGTTCAGCAAAATGTGTATTTTGATACCTATAGTTAAACAGATTACAACTAAACAACTATAAATTTTTCTTTAAACATGTATGGGTTCATTGGATTACCACTTCATTGTTCTGATCGAGACACCCGATTTGTGGGGAGTTTTGGTCAAGTCTATGGAACTAATGGACACCAAGTTATAGAAAGCGACATCTTTTCATCCACAACAGATGGCCAGACAGAATAGTTAGTAGGACAGTGATCCAGTTACTGAGAGGATATTGCAGCAAACACCTAAGCTTTGGGATGAACCATGTTTGGCGGCATGCTTCAATAAGCAAACACTCTTCTACACAGAATCTCCTTTTGAGACCTGTTTGGTTCATACCAAGGTCTCCTTTGGATTTGTCTTGGTAAAGATACCATGGTATGACACAGTGATGTGGACAGGGTAACTAGGTTCATTGAACATATCCAGGAGATCCTCCAGGCAGTACAGGAATATCTGGAAAAGAGCCAGGCCATGACAAGGCTAGGCACGATAAGCTCGGATGGAGCATAGTTTTCAAGTTGGAGACCAAGTCTGGCTGTATATCAGCAAGGACAGGATGCAAGGTGAAGGTAAAAAGCTAAAACCTATTAGGTATGGACCCTTTAGGATACTTGAGAAGATTGGTGAAAATGCTTTTCGCCTTGATTTACTAGCTTACATGCACATCTACTCAGTCGTAAACGCAGATTGCTTGAGGTTGTTTGAACCCTCGATGATTGAAGACCCTGAAGAGCAGAGTCAAGTACCTTTTGTTGATGACCTACTACCTGAATATCTTAATGAATTACGGGAAGACACAGTGCTGGATAGGAAGGTAAGGACGACGTGCAGTGGACAAGTGGAATACTTCAGGATTGGGCTCAAAGGTTCAACGCCAAGCAGTGTGAAGTGGATTGGACAAGTGAGAAAGCAATACCCTCACTTAGTCGATGATTGAAAACCAACTTTTTGTGGTCCAAAAGCTCTTTCAGTGGGAAGGTCGTGATCCAAATCGGATCCATCAAAGACTGGCAAAGAATCATGACTGTATCAGGTTAGGACGAATCTCTAAAAATTCCAAAAACAGTGATAAAAAACACCCTGAACCAGTGGCAATGGCAGCCAATGCGGAATGACGAGGACTTCGGTCAAAGCATGCTGACCAAGGCCCGTGGAGACTGCACAAGAGGTCAAAGTAGCCCCTAGGAGCCCCAGATCGAGAAAAGTAGGTGATTTTTGATGTGCGATGCTGGGCAAACAGGGCTAAAATGGGAGAAGCCCAAGCACTTGGATGCATGGTGGACCGGAGAACCGTGGGAGAGAAAGGTAAAAAGCGCTAATATTACAAGTCGGGACCCACGCTTTGAAAACCGGTGGTATTGATCGAGGTGCCCTCAAACAGTAAACAGTTTTGGAGATAACGGAGCAATCCCACTCAATGATTGATACGTGGTGGCGGAGGTGAGAGAACACCGTTGTTGATCGCGCATTATCGGTTGAGCAGGTCAACCATGCGGGACGTGCGTATGACATTGATTTGGGGAATCCAGATCGAACGGCTAAGATTAAGCCCGATGGAGGAAGTGGAATCGACAAAGGATTAAGCCGCGTTTGTAAAGATTTGAGGTTCATTTGACCACCACAATGGAGGAAGAACAGATCCACGACATAACTGAAGAAATGAACTGACGAGTAGGCTGGCGCTATTCAGATGGGGACACGTGGCCACACCCTGATCGTTCATGCTAACACTGAACAACGAACTCCAAGCACAACTGTAGAAGGTGAATCGACAGAGGCGGAAGAAGAATCGAATGGGCATGAGTTGGAATGGCTAGAAGCCATGAACAACGAAATAGAATATATAGTTGAACACTGAGAGACAGAAACCATAGAAGAAGGCAGTAAAGCAACAACAAGAAGAGACAAAGGGTCGAGCTGACCAGTGGCAGCATCGAGCACTAGAGCTTGAGAGATTCAAGCCATCCCATAGAGGAATATGTCCGGATCAAGCATCACATTTGGCTCCTTCCACTGTAGACCAGAAGGTCACAGAGCTAGTAGGTAGAAGAAGAGTCTATGTACTCCAGTGGCTTGGGGAATCCAAGAAACCACGCTGCCAAGCAAACCTACTTTAGAAACACTCACATTGAGTCCCTGCATTATAATTCTCTACTCAAAGACGCAATAAAACAAGGCCACCACTAAAAGCTGGACCGGAGACGTAGCCCTGGAGAATAGGGTGAACTCCTTATTAAAATTGCTTGTGTCTTTGTGGTTGCTTACTGTATCTGTCTGTTGTCTTTCCATTTAAATGTTTGTGTATTGGCAATCTGATCGATCTGTTGCTTAAACAACACAGAACACACACCGGCACATGAGTCTGTAATACCTTTTGTTTAATAAATCTTTAACTGATGTCACTCATAGGGTGATTATCAGATCAGTCTTTGTACCTGCCAATGTGGAACTCAACTTCACATTGTTCGTCAACCAATAGTTGATGGCCTTTCTGTAGCCACGACACCTTGTAAGGGGTGGCGTGCTTCAGTCGCTTCAAACCCAACTTCTCCACCATCTCGGTGGCAACCAAATTATCTGTACTCCCACTGTCGATGATCAACTTGCAACATTTCCCATGCGACTTACAAACTGTCCAGAACAATGCTTTCCTTTGAGTTTGTTCAAGTGTTTCTTTGGCTGGTTTCAACAAAACTTTGTTCAAAACTAATTCTTCCCCTATTTCTGGTACATTTTCTGCTTCTTGGGGCGATGCCTCTGCTTCCTTAGGTTGTGCAGCAAAAGTTCCTCCCTGGCCAGCTTGTTCCGCTTCAAGGCATTCAAAAGATCTGTGCCCCCATTTGTGGCACCTGTAGCCTGATAGTTAGCTCCTCTACCTCGACCATTCCCTCTTCCTCGCTGATATGGCCTGCCACCTCTAGTGCTGTCTCCTTTTTTTGTTGTTCCTAAAGCCTTAGAGCTGCTACCCTCTTCACTATTACTGGCAGTCCATCCTCTGCCATAGGATTGTCCTCGTCCTTTATCGGTTCCCCGTCCTCTCCTAGCAATTTTTTTTCTAGTGATCTTCTCCTCTGCCTTCGCAACACTCTGGTAGGCTTCCTCTATATTTTGCGGGGAAAGAATGCTGATTTCATCCAATATTTCCAGTCTCAAACCATTTACATACCTTGTTGTTTTCTCTGGGTGTCCTCTATGTAACCAGCTCGTAAATTTACTCAGTAGAATTCTTCCATCTACTCTCTCACTATCATCCCTTTTTGCCTTAAATTATGCACTTGCTGATGTAGAGCAATCTAGTAATCCTTAGGCGGAAATCTACCTTTTAGCTTGGCCACCATCCTTGGCCATTTCTTTATTGGCAACTTGTTTGTCCTTCTTATTTCTGCTTGGACACTGTGCCACCATAGGACTACATGTCCTTTCAACTTCGTTGCAGCGAACTTAACTCTCTGGTCCTCATTGACCTCTTCACATTCAAATTACTTGTCCAATTCGTTGATCCAGTCCAACAGAACTTATGTGGACAAGCTGCCATCATAGTTTTGGATCTCTGGTTTAAGCTACTGTTCTATGCCATCATTGTTTTCCACTTGTTACGTTGTTGGCTGACTCAATTGCTCCTTTGTGAGCAGAGGGACCCTTGGGTGACCACAACCTCAGTGCTCTATCTCTTCACTGGTAAGTCTCGAACCCTAAGATTTTGGTATTTTTTTTTGTTCCCCCGATTCTCTTCTTCTTTCCACACAATGCTTACACACTATTTTGGTGGATTATTGCAGGTGGGTTCATTCTGGAAACCTTGGCTTCTACTCTGTCATGTGCTGGCAAGACCCAGGTAGGGTCGCTCCCTATTAACTTGGTTTCTTTGCTCGCTTCTATTTTCGTTGGCTTAGAACATGGCCTGGCTAGGTTTAGGCGCAGGACCTTCTGTCTGTCTAGCGTAATGTAGTTGTAGCTTGCATTATTATAGTTTTTGGGTTGTGGCTATAGGGTTTTATAAGCTAGGGTTTGTCAACCTATTCTTTATTATGCACTTAATTTCAGTATGGATTGTAATACATTTTTGACAGAGATTATATGATTACTTTTTGTGAATAAATTAAAATATTCCATTCTCAGGAAATACCTGTGTTATTAGTTTCTATCCTTGTTGTCTGGAACTTGTGCGTTATCCAAGGATTTCTTTCGCTCGTTTGCTTTAGTTGGTCAGGGACTAATCGTCCATGTCTCTGTAGTTTCTTCCATTGTTACACTTACCAAATCTTGCTAGTTGTTGGCCTATTTAGTTAATGCAAATAGAAACAATATGTATGCTTTGTATAATAGAAATAAAAGAACTTGCTTTTACTGTGTTAAGCAACTCAATGCAAAAGTTTGTAGATGGACAACTATGGGATGTTAAATGTAACTTCTGTGTGCTCAAAGATTTCTATTATTATTTCTATTTTTCAAAAGTCAAACTTGTTACAATGCATTCTGTCTCCTTTTGAATGATTTTGGAAAACAGTTCCTCTTAACTGCTGTTAGTTACATTTGATGGTTTGTTTTCAATTCTAAAACTGTTTATTTTTTCCTACGGTATGATCTGTAAAAGATAACATGATAAATGAAACCAATTAACTACAGTAGTTCGTTTAATTCAACTTTTATCTTCCTAAATACTACTTCTCTAAGAAATTAAAATAATAAAAGAAATGAAATTAAAGCGTTCACTTGAAATTTCCTCCTCAGTCCTCTCAGAGACCAACTGACCCTCTGTCATGATGATCCCCTTCAGCTAGATGCTCCTGCATCACACAACCACTAACAAAATTAATGCTAAAATTAAAATTAATAAAGATAATTACTATACAATATTATTGAAATTCTGTGATCACCATCATCCAGAAAATAGTATAAGTCGATACAAATGCGCAGGGTCACTTTTAAAATGTAATTGGACAAAATTTTAGCATTGGTTAGAAAACTTAGAAGAATTGATCATAAGTTGAGTGAGACCATGATATTGCCTGTATCTTGTTTAAACAAGGCGAACAAGCTTGCTTGAACAAGGCATTAAAAGCTTATTGGGATTAGATGTTGTTTACAAACTAGTTGTTTATGGGAAAAGTGCTTAGTAAGGTGGGATTCTGCTATGCATGCATTACTGATTTTTGTATCATATAGCAAATTAAATTGAATATGTAAGAAATTGTGAGTTCCTCACACACTTCATCTTCAATTGAATGCAGACAACACCTTGATTTGGTTACCTATGTATCAAGTTCGTATAGTTAGGTTTTTTTGTCAAATAACTTGTACACAGTCACTTCACAGGTTTGTTTCTTAAATTGATGAGTTTTTGTTGTGCTTAATTTTGTTTTTTATTATAATTCAAGGATATATTTAATAATTAAAAAGTTAAATATACTAAAAATTATAATTTATAATTTAGTAAATATTGAAGCATTTAACAAGTTATTGATTATAGTGATTAATTTTTTTTTTTAACTCTAAGCTCATTGAATTTTATTCTAATTCTTAACATTGGTTTTGTTGTTTTGATTCTATTTTTTTATTTTTTATTTTAGAATTATTAAATTTAATTTTTACATTAATTTTTTTAATCTTATTAGCTGATGTTATAACATTGTAATTAAATAATTTGCATTGCATGTAAAGATAAGTGTTATTTTTTATATGAAAAAGTATCAAATATTTGAGAATTTGGTATTGAATATATATATCATAATATATATATATATATATATATATATATATATATATATATATATATAATATATATATATATATATATATATATATATATATATATATTATATTATATATATATATATATAATATATATATATATATATATTATTTGGGGTCAAGTTGTCTTAGTTTGATTTTAGGTTTGATATGTGGCTTGAGAAATAACTATGGAGGAGCATTTAAAGCCATCAAAATCACCAAGGGCCTTGTCAGGAGCCCTTAAAATGGCTAGAAAAAAATATGTTTGCAAGCCCATGTGTATCCAAGTGATCAGAAGTTCAATTCCCCTAGACATGTCTCATAACATAAATAATAAAAAATAGAAATTTGCATATTTCCACAAAAATATTACCAAATATTTTATAGTCAGCATATTAGGAACTATTAAGATTCACCAAGTCTTCTAAATTTTAAGATAAATTTCCATCCTTAAAATTTTCCATATTCATAGGATAAAATAATAGGGATAGATTTATTGTAGATTTCAAGCTACAAATTCAATCCATCAATTAAATGTTGGTTTTCCCTTGGCATCAATCTAAGGTGTTCATTTCCTAGTCATGAGAGAATTTACTCTCATTCATTCTCCTTTGAACTTACAACGATGATTGATTTACCTCACAAATTTACGTGTGACCATGGGAATATGAATAGTTCCATGAGAATGTATGAAAAAATTGGCTTTTTTGTTATTTAGGAAACATAAATGCATAACTAAAGCACTGTGTAGAATTTTGTTGAAAATAACAATAAGAAATGTTAAAAATAACATCAAGAAAAATAATGATTTAATTTTTCCTTGAATTAAATTAGGAATTAAATTGAAATTCTATTTCTCATAACAACTTGTAATAGTTAACTAAGTTATGTTGACTTAGTTGGCTGAGTAAATTCAAGTTGGGAGTCTATCTTGAGTCATGTAGAGTGATCCCTAAATTTTAGGAGCCCAAGTTGCATCTATAACTAAAATGGTCCTCAAAGTAGATATTGAAATGAAACTTGATAGTTTAATTTTTCCATGGGCCAGAATTAGTAGTAGCAAGGGATTTTTGTGCTTGATTATTTTGAGCAGGTGGGTGTTCCTCAAAAGTAGAGGTCTTTTTATTTTTGCTAGGTTTTTGTGAAGACTACACAAAGTTAATTACGATAAGAAAAGGAGAAGTAGTTTGATTCCACACAGTTGAGGTGGGGGTAGTAGTAATAAATAGCTAGGCAGTTTATCCACACAACTGTTTGACACTGGTCCCAGAGGAAAAACCAATTAGACCGTAGGCATGAGCATCATGTTGCTGAGTAAAGACATTATTGGAAATACGAAGAGAATTGGGGATAAATTCATAAAGTTTAACCAACTGAGAATAAATTAGATCTCAGTGATCCAAATGGATCTTTAAAGAAGTAACAATGGCATGATAAAAGGCTCAAAACTCAAAGTGGCATAATTTGGATAAAATTAGCATAAGATCGAAGTGCTCATCATCCTGATTCCAACGGTGTGAACAAAACTGAAATCTGAGTTCATACGAAGAAGTTAGAGAAAGTCAAAGTTTATGTTTGACTTGGATAGGTGGCAGGAGGAGATGACGTGGCAAAGATTCAGCAAATCAGGAAGCATCAAGTGGCAAACCACCATTGGTCCTCCATTTTGTTTATCACAGAAGTTCGAGGTCATTCGTTTCAAATCATCCCTAGGCAAGAAAAGTTGCGATGTGATATCGCATATCGCAATCGCAATAGGAAAAGTGTTTTTGAAGCGGCCCCGACAGGATCCCTATCATGCCCATGAGTCGTGTGTGCAATGTGTGATGAGTCGGTGGACGATGATTCGATGAGTGGGCGAGTCGGTTGCAACGATGGGACAAGTTAGTGTGCGACGAGTTGGGTGGTCAGTTAAACACGCCCGAGACACGAGTGCAACAAGCCAACACGAAGGGTCAAAAAACTGAACAGTCAAAAATTTGGCTAAGTATGGATATTTACAATGGTGAGCTTATATGATGCATGGTTGGGTAAGTGGACCCAACGGGGCGAGGAGATGGGCTAGCCGACATGAAGTTGGGGCATGGTTGGCTAAGTTGAGAGGTCGGCCTTGACACACCGACCCACATTACATCCATGGCATAGGCATATATATGGATGATGCATGGGTGGAGGAAAGGCAACGTTCAATAAGTTCAAGCTTTAAGGGTGAGTTCAAGTGATGGTGGACGAGCTAAGGAAGGGCAAACAAAGTAGGGTGAGGTATAGGCGGCTCTAGACCGTAGCACCGAGCCGAAGAAGAAAGTTTGAATGACCGGGCTAAATGGAGGTCTGAACGGGCTGAACAAGAGTCTGAACAACAAGCTGAACGGAGGTCTGAACGGGTTGAACGAGAGTTTGAATGACGGACCAAATGAAGGACTGAACGGGCTGAACGAGAGACTGACGACCGATCTGAAAGGAGGTCTGAATGGGCTGAATGAGAGTCTGAACGATGAGTTGAACAAAGGTTTGAATGAGTGAACGAAAGTCTGAACAACCGAGCTAAATGGAGTTCTGAATGACTGAATGAAAGTCTAAATGACCGAGCTGAATGGATGTCTGAACGACCGGGCCGGACAAGAGTCATAATGACCAGCCGAATATAAGTCTGAACAACATGGCAAACGAAGTTTTGAATGATGATCTGAATGAAGAACCGGTGGAGTTGCATGGTGAGGATGGGAAAATCACCTAGTAACTTGTTGAACAGTGGGCAAGGTTGCACAACAAGACGGGCTTCCCTCGAGAAAGGTTGCATGACAGTACAGGCAATTTGAATAATGGTTCAAGTTGATTTTTTCAGAATTGTTGTTTGGCATTGTATTGGCCAAGGATATTTTGGGGTTGCCTTGGAAAGGTTGTTGTATATCAACTTGTAAAAATATATTGTTATATATTGTGGGCAAGCTCTTACCAGGGAGTTGCTCCTCCCTTTAAAAAGACTAAGTGTATTTGTATACTTATGCAAATGATAATGATGATGAATGTATTTCCGATGTATTAAAAAGATATAATTCTTACTAAAAGTTGAAAAATAATCTAAGTGTTGAATGTTAAGTGTAGTCCGTACTTGAGAATATTGGTGAAAAGAAATCGGGTAGCAGTGTCGTACATGCCTATGTGCAGTTGAAAGACTACTGCTAGGATAGGGGTGTGACAGTTGGTATCAGAGGCTTGATTTAGAGAACGAATTGAAAATGATCTCATTGCTCTTCAGGACAAAGATTAGAGGCTTGATTTAGAGGATCAAGGTTTGCGGGTTGAAGTGTTATTACTACACTTCATGACAGGTTTAGCAGAGGTTAAGCTTTATGCTTGGGCTAAGCTGAATGACAAGACATGGCAAGTTGGGAAGAATGCCAAGGGAAGCTCTTGCTAACCTTATACAAGTTGAAGCAGATGAAGGAAGAGAACCCATGGATTCGAGATGAACTTGAAGTCTTGGAAAGGAATGTTGAAGATGAACCTTTTCAACTTGCTTGGGCAATGGAGTAGGATGTAGCTACATATTGTGATGATGAAGCAGAGGAAGTCGTGATGTATGAAGATGTTGCAAATGTGACAACAATGGAGGAATAACTTGAGACACTTCCAATTTCTCAAGTTGGACCAGGATTGTGCATTTTGCAGACATTGATGAATGAGGATACTCACATGGAGGAGCCTCATGATGAAGTAAGTATTCCTATTACTACTTGTGTTTCATTGGAGATTTTGGAGGATGGTCCATATGCAATGAAGGGCGAAGACAATTTGTCGATGTGATGGAAAACCTTACCATGGATATCTACGATGATACCTTGTGTGGAGAAGAAAGGAACATTGATTATTGCAGGGCTTGTTGGAGCAATTTGTGACCTCATCGTAGGGGATGCAAATTCTCGTGACAAGGGAGGAACATGATGGTCATTGCAGAGGATGGGCCATGCTTTAGCCATATGGATAATTGGCTAAGTGCTCAGCATGACTCATGGATAGATTAGAGAAAGGGCACACACTAGGGTTATGATGATACTTGCGTAGACTTCTTCATGGCAGAAGACCAAGGGACAGCCTTGGTGGACCTTAGTGGGGGAGCGATGATGGAAGGAACCTATACGATATGATATGACTTGATGATATATATGGTTTGGGTGACCAAGGGCACTAGACTAGATTGAGGAATTGGATGAGATGACCAATGTTGTGATGGGTCTAATTAGTTGGACAACATGGGCAGCTTGAGTCATGGACATCGAGTTGGTTAGATGGAGCATGGCAGACACTATGCAGGGACATTATGCAGGAGCACTTATAGAGATGTCACTTATGGGCATCCAAGGAGGAGTGCCAACGGAATGATGTTCTGCAGAAGGATTTGCTAATGTGACATGGAGACATTTTACTTAGGAGTCGATGGAGAGGTTGTGCACTTGTGTACAACAAGGCCATGGACTAGTTGGATTTGTGAACAATCTATGAGATCATTCCTATGACATGGAGAGATGAGGAATATTGCAGTGACCTTTGAGGCCGAGACATGTATGATTGCAGAGATGTTGGATGGAGATGATTCATGGAGCTCATGATGACTTGATATTGTTGCAGCCATTTGGAGACTTCATATTATAGTGGTCTTGGAGGATTTAATGCATTGAGGAGCTGGGGTCAGTGATCTACCTGACTTTGATGTGGTATGGGGTGCGTATGTTTGAGCACATTTATGGGTGTGCTTGGTAGAGTGACTTGATGGGGATGATCGAGATGAGACACTTTGGATTTGATGGAGTTGCAATGATGATGGTGCCTTGGTGGAAACACTTGGGCATGGGTTGAGCTGATACTTGACCACTTTTGATACATGGTGGCTAATTGGTTACGACCATGGGAAGCACATGGATGATGAGGCAGGTGTATACTTGTTTCTTTGGCAGACTTGAGGGATGGCACATTACAGATATGATGCAAGTTGCTTCATGGACCTGGATGTGGCACGTTGAGAGTCGGTTTGATGAGAGGATCTCTTCATTTTGAGGAGATGGATCTTACATACACATATGGATGATGATGTTGGGGATAGATGCAGCTAATTGACATGCATCACATTGACACCAACATCATGGGTAGCGTGTTGCAGATGAGATAGAGGCTACTTAATGGACTTGGGCATGGATTATTTACACTTTGATGGAGATGGGATGGATTCTTGATCGAGTTGATGTTGTGATAGGATGTTGAGAGAAACAACCAATGATGGCATGAGGAGGTGCATTTTCATGATTTGAGGGTGATAGTTGGACTAAATCACCTAACTAGTTATATTCATGTAGCCGGCAGTGTACTAAGATATGTTATATTTTGGTTGGAGCATCATGACAGCAGTTCACATGATGACGATACGTGATGGAGTTGACATGATATTTGTTGCAGTGAGCATGTAGCTTGAGTTGGAGGGACTAGCCTTCCACGGGGGGCAGCATGTGGAGATTATGATGAAGGTGGTTGAGGATCATATATTGAGGAGACTTTCCTATTCATGGAGACATGAACCTTTATGGTTTTTGTGATGGTAGAGCAGAGGTGGGCATCATGGAAATTTTGGGTGTTGGAGCTAGCGACACTTTGCGATGTTGTATGATGGTTTTGTCGAGGACGAAAACTGTTTAGAGTGGGGGATTGTGTCACACCCATGAGTCATGCATGCGATGTGCGATGAGGTGGGGTGAAACACCCCTGGTTAAGCATGACGAGCTGGCATGCGATGAGTCGATGGGCGATGAGCTGGTGCAATGGGTCGGTGAGTAGGCGAGTCAGTTGTGATGAAAGCTTGTGACGATGGAACGAGTTGGTGTCCGATGAGTTGGGCATCTGGTTAAACGTGCCCGAGACATGAGTGTGACAAGCCAACACAGAGGGTAAAAAAACTTAAGAGTTGAAAATTTGGCTAAGTTTGGAGATTTGCAATGGTGAGCTTATACAGTGCATGGTTGGGTAAGTGGACCCGACGAGGTGACAAGATGGGTGAGCCGATGTGAATTTGGGCATGGTTCGCTAAGTTGAGAGGTCGGCCTAGGCAGGCTGACCCACATTACATCCATGGCGGAGGCATATATATGGAGGACGCATGGGTGGAGGAAAGGCATCAGTCAACAAGTTCAAGCTTCAAGGGCGATTTCAAGTGATGGTTAGCGAGCTAAAGGAAGGGAAAACGAATTAGGGCAAGGTGCAAGCGGATTTAGACTGTAGCATAGAGCTAAGGAAGAAAGTTTGAACAACAGGGCCCAACAGAGGTTTGAACGGGCTGAACAAGAGTCTGAATGACGAGCCGAACGAAGGTCTGAATGAGTTGAACATGACTCTGAATGACGGGCCGAATGGAAGTCTGAACGGGTTGAACAAGATTCTGAATGACCGAGCCAAATGGAGGTCTGAACGGGTTAAACAAGAATCTGAACAATGGGCCAAATGGAGGTCTCAATGACCAAATGAAATTCTGAATGACTGTTATGATCTTGACCTGTGAGAAATTCTAGAATACCAAATATGCAAAGAAATACAACCCACAACATAGAACAAAATGATAAAAACAACAAGTATTTGATTATTCAAAGATGAAAGCAATGTTCACTTGCCTCTTCGAGGGGGAAACCTCCAGTAAAACAGAGCTCGATTTGAAATTAAGAATCAATATCCCTCAATGGGGAGTCTCTATCCTTTATATAGGATTCATACACACAATACCATTGGTAATTACCATGGTTTTATCAATACCATCTATCTAATACCATGGACCATTTGCGACTAACTCTGGTCCCTTTCTTAAATGGGGGTCAACCACTTAAAATTATTAATACGTGCTTTATTGAATCTTTAGCTAACTATAACTATTGATCAACCCTATTACATAAATAAAGGGGTTATGTTTGGACCCTAACATGCCTTTCCCCATAAAAATAAGCATTGTCCTCAAGGCTGAAGCTGCGAAAACTACTAAAGAATAGTGGTTGGTTCCTAGGTTTCATCTTCTGGAGAGGTGTCTTTCCACTTGAAGAGGACTTCCTTGATCGTGCAGCCACACAAATGTCATTCTCGTGTATCGAGGACCTATTTATGCTGGATCCAGAGTGAACCTTCTTCATCCAATTTAGTTAGACTAGTTTAAATTCTGCAATTGTTCCCCACCACTTTCTTGAGGCATGATAGATGGAAGACTAGATGGATTTTTGAAGTTGGTGGCAAAGCTAGCTTGTAGGCTGTTGCTCCAATGCACTAAAGTATTTGATAAGGTCAATAGAATTTTGGAGCTAATTTTTGGCAGCCCTAGTCTTTGAGTGATGTTTTCTGATATGGTTGCAGCCACAATAATACCTAATCCCCTTCTTGAATGTGCGCTCTGAATGATGTTGGTCTGCTTGTTGCTTCATGTGATTCTGAGCTTGATGGAGTTTATCTTTGAGACGGGCTAGAATGGATGCATGGTTCTATAGGAGTTGATCCACTACTTGCACCTTAGAGAATCTAGGGATATAAGAAATAGGAGAAGGTGGGAGTTGACCATACACTGCTTCATATGGAGTAATCTTGGTGGCTGCATGATAGTTAGTATTATACCACCATTCAGCTAGAGGTAGCCATTGTACCCATTGATGTTGCTTTTCTAAAGTGAATCACCTTAGGTATGTCTCAAAACATTTGTTGATTGCTTCAATTTGACCATCAATTTGGGGATGATAGGAAGTACTTAGTTGGAATTGGGTGCCTTGTAGCTTGAAAAGTTCTTGCCAAAAGTTACTGATGAAAGTCAGGTTTTAATCAAACACAATGGAAATGGGCATGCCATGCAGTTTGAAGATCTGGTCCATGAAATCTTGAGCCACCAAAGGTTTTTTACTCTTAATGGAGTTTTACTCCCCGTTTATCAATACTGTAGTGGCCAAATTCTAGAAAACTTGATTTTGCCCAATGTCCTACGAGAATTGCCCTAAGCTATAGGAGCCACAAGCCTCACCGCACAAATGGTTAGATCTTCTTGTGAAACCCCCAACTGTTAAATGCGATTTGGACTGCAGCGGCGACAAAACCCCAACTGCTAGATCTGAATGGTACTGTGGCGATAGAACCTCATACTAGTGGATCTAATTGTTGTGGTGGCAACAAAACCCCAACTGCTAGATCTGATCTAACAAATAAGATAATGAGCAATCTTCAGATATTCGAGGGAACTATGGTCTCAAAGGAGTTTCAGGTGCTACAGATTGCAATATACGTAAGGGTCCAACAATAGTACTCGGCCCAATCTTTCAGGGCACTAACTAAGGAGGATCAACCATACTCTTATTCGTACTACTCGAATACCCTATTGTACGTGCGAGTAATCTCCCCGAGTGTTGTTCTCGGTGTACTGTAGTAGTAAGATAGTCCATGGTTTATCTAAGGCGAGGTTTCAAGTGAGCCTAAGGGGCTTTCTATATACCCATAAGGTACGTGGAAGGATGTCTATGCATAGACCTGTCTAATACGCTACTACTCGAAGGTGTACTGTTAGGTCCCTATAATACTAGAGATTACTCCATTACTATTGTATTTGTATCGCTTATTAATATTTTTGTGCCCCTATTTTCCCCATATTGTTATTACTGTGCCCCATAGAATACCTCTATTGTTATTTTTGTGTCCTTATATTATTATTGTTAGGTTGTCTTGGTTATATTGTGACTCCTTAGACTCCTATATAAAGAAAGGAGGTTTTGTCATTTGAATCATCCAAGAATTGTTCATTTATGTAATGTAAAGGAGGCTGCCCCCTCGAAGAGGCTAAATTCTAAGGCTTTGATCTATCTTTTCTATCTTTTGTGAGCTGGTTTCATAACATTTGGAATCAAAGCTTTGAATTATAGGGTTTCGTTGCTCCAAACAGGTCATTGTGGAATTTTCACTATAACTATTTTTCTGCAACGTTTCAGATGCTACAAAAAAAACCCATTTGAGAAATAACCATGCTGAAACTTGGGTCCGAATTTCAGAGCTTTTTGCTCAAAATTTACGAAGATATGAACCGAGTATGTCGGTCTTTTTGCAGACTCCTGAATTACATTCCAAACAGGTGACCTGGGGAAAATAGTCATAACTTTTGTTTTGAGCATCGGATTGAAATTTCGTAAGAAGTTACAAAAATAATATAGACTGTAGTTTCCTGTGTACATTTTTTAGATCCTAAGGTCGAAACAGTGACATGTGGCACTTCATACAAGTTCACTCTTCTGAAAAGGTATATAATCAACTCATCTTGGGAGATTGTGCATAATCTTTCTTGGAGAATCTAAATTTGATCATATTGGTGGAATTGGAAAGAGGATGTAGAGGGTTACCGTAGGTCACAATTTTAGAACTAGAAGATCTGAAATTACAGATATACATCAGAGGCAATATCGAGCTCCTACAAAGTGAAAAAAGGTGTGTAGATTTTTTTAAATTTTTGCTTAAGCTTGGTTTGAAAAAAATATTTTAAAGGAATTCAAAGGGCATAGTATGGCATTATTATCAATAACTGATTCCCTAAGGAAATAAAGTGTAAACACCTAGTAAGAAACCTGAATTCTCTAGCATGACTTATGAAGAAGAGGAAGAAATGCAACATGATATATCAAAATTACGAGACGAAGTGCAACAAATGTCACTCGCACAAAAAGTAACAGAATCTAAGATGGATGGTTTAAAGAAAGATGTAGAAGCTAAGATGAATGACTTGGAAGCTAATATGGATGATTTGAAGATAGATTTGAAGACAGATTTGAAGACAGACATGGCAGATTTAAAGACAGATTTGACAAATGTTCTACAAGAAATACTTACTAATGGTGAAAGGGTATTAAAGGAAACTCATGATGAGAAAAAAATAAATGTCAATCATGATTTCATAGACTCTAACATTGGATCTAAGAATTACCGGATTCCAAAAATAGATATGAGTAAGTTTGATGGCAAGGATCCCGCAACATGGATACTACAGATGGAGCAATTTTTTGATCTCAATAATGTGCAAAACACACAAAAGGTACGTATTGCCACTTTTATATTTGGAACCAAATCAGTTTGTATGGTATCAATGGCTTTGCTCTCGTAAACAAATTTTCACTTGGGCAATTTTTATGGAAGAATTGACAGCACATTATGAGGATACAAAAAGCAACACTTTTTTTAGCCAACTGATAAGTCTCAAACAAAAGGGTTCAATGATGGATCACATTGATGACTTCCAAAAATTGAACATAAGGGTAAAACATATTCCAAAAGAGCATAGCGTTGATGTGTTCATAGGGACTTTAAAGAATAATATCCAACATGAGGTTCACCTTTGGGAACCTGATTCATTGGAGAAGTCATTCAGGTGAGCAAGAAAAATGGAAAGCAAAATTATTGCAACCAGGAAACCTACCACTCACAAAGATGGAAGTGTTGTTGCCCCTAGCCTTCCACAACCTATAAGGTTGATGCCACAACAATTGGAAGAAAAAAGAGCAAAAGGGCTTTGTTATAGTTGTAATAGCAAATACACTAAAGTTCATAAGTGTGCTGAGAAGAAATTATTCTACATAGATTGTGAAAAGGAGGAAGAAAAGGAACAAGAAATGTCAAAAGAAGAGGATATATTCTAGGAACAAACCCTAGATAAAGAAGTAATGAATCCAACCATATCTTGTAATGCATTGGCTGGAATTACCACTCCTCAAACTATTAAGATAGAAGGACATATCAGGAAAAAAAAGGTAATAGTGTTGATTGATTCAGGGAGTACCCACAATTTTATTCATTGTAAGATGGCAAAAGAATTGTAGTGCTTCCTATATCCAGCACCAGAATGTCAAGTAATGGTTGCAAGTGGAGGAATGATAAATTGCTCTAGAAAGTGCCATAATATCACGCTATCCATGGGAGAATATGTATTGAGTAGCCTAATGCTTTCCATTCCAATGGGAGGTGCTAATGTTGTACTAGGAGTCCAATGGCTACAATCCTTGGGTACAATAGCTTTTAATATTCAAGAACTTTTCATGAAATTTTTTGCGGAAGGAAAGGAAGTTGAATTAAGGGGTATTGCAAGGAAACTGGGAAAGATAATCAGCTCTAACGGTATGAAAAAATTCTAAAAAAGGAACAAAGAGGTGTAAATGCACAATTATTTTCGCTAGATGTTTCCACACCGAAATAATCTATTTATATAGATCTCCAAAAGTCCTGGACAATCATTCTAAGGTATTTGAGTCTCCCAAAGGTCTTCCACCTATTCATGATCATGATCATGCTATTCATCTGATTCCAAGAAGTGTTCCTCCAAACATCAAGCTGTACAGATATCCCTATGCCCAAAAGAGTGAAATTGAACGTATGGTTGCAGAAACGCTAGAGGCTAGTATAATTCAACTGAGTCAAAGTTCTTTCTCTGCTCCAGTAGTATTGGTGCACAAGAAAGATGGATCATGGCACATGTGTTCAGATTATAGGGAGCTCAACAAGCTCACTATTAAAGATAAATTTCACATTCCTATCATTGATGAATTATTCGATGAATTACATGGAGAAATTTACTTCACCAAGTTGGACCTTTGTTCAGAATATCATAAAATCATAATGAAGATTGAAGACATTCGTAAAACAACATTTAGAACTCATGAGGGTCATTATGAATTTTTGGTCATGCCTTTTGGCCTTACCAATGCACCTTCTACATTTCAAGGTTTGATGAATTCCATTTTCAAACCCTTCCTTAGAAAATTTGTGTTAGTATCTTTTGATGATATACTAATCTAAGCAAGTCTTGGAAGGATCATGTTGAACATGTTGAGAGGGTGCTACAACTATTGGAGGAGAAACAATTATATGCAAAAAGATCCAAATCTTTCTTTGGAGTACAAGAGGTGGAATATCTGGTTCATATTGTATCTCATGAAGGAGTTAAGGTAGACCCTAGCAAAATTAAAGCCATTAAGGAATGGAAAATCCCCACATCCATAAAGCATTTGCTAGGATTTCTCAGGTTGACAGGGTATTATCGCAAGTTCGTTAAGAATTATGGGAGAATAGCAGCACCTCTAACAACATTATTGAAGAAAGATGCATTTCCATGGACTCCAGAAGCAACAAAGACCTTCGAACATCTTAAAGAGGCAATGTGCCAAGCACCAGTCTTAGCTACACCGGACTTCACAAAAACCTTTATTGTGGAATGTGATGCTTTAGGAAATGGAATTGGTGTTGTTTTTATGCAAGATGAGAGACCCATTTCTTTTGAAAGTCATCCAATCAAGGGAAAGTTTTTACACAAAGCTATTTATGAGAAGGAAATGTTGGCAATACTACATGCACTTAAGAAACGGTGACCCTACCTAATGGGAAGACACTTCAAGGTAAAAATGGATCATGATAGCCTTAAATACTTTTTAGAACAAAGATTATCCTCTGAAGAGCAACAAAAGTGGGTCACAAAGATGTTGGGTTATGACTTTGAAATCATCTACAAAAAAGGGAAGAAAAATATGGTGGCAGATGCACTCTCAAGAAAGGATGAGGATGTGGAAGCATTGTTGTGTGCCATTTCTATTATCCAACCAGATTGGATAAACGAAGCAAGGGAGGAATGGAAGAATGATGAAGAAGTGTGGGCACTTATTCGAAAATTACAACAAGTTTCCAGTACGTCTGATACATTTAGCTGGAAAATGATTCATTATTGGTACAATATCGCTTTACCTCTACTAAGAATTCCAACTCAAACAAAATATTCTTATTGGAATTGCACACTTTCTCCCTTAGGATGCATTCAGATTTTTACAGAACTTACCATAGGGTTAAGAAGGAATTTTTTGGGATGGCGCTTAATCAGATATTCAAAAGTTTGTGGTGGAAGTTTGGTTTGCCAACAAAAATAAAGTTGAAACAATTAAAGAGCCCAGGTCTATTACAACCTTATCCATCCCAAGCCAACGTTGGGAGGAGGTTTCAATGGATTTTATCACAGGTTTACCCAAGTCTGAGGGAAAGAGTGTCATCATGGTGGTAGTTGACAGACTTACCAAGTATGCACACTTTTTTGCATTATCACATCCATTAAAGCCAGTACAGTTTCTACTGCATTTATGGAAACAATTCAAAGCTACATGAAACCCAAAGATTATTGTAAGTGATAGAGATCCCATTTTCACTAGAAATTTTTGGACAAAATTATTTTCTTGTCTTGCTACTCAGTTAGCGCATAGCTCATCTTATCATCCTCAATTTGATGGGCAAACTGAGATAGTAAACAAATGTTTGGAAGGATATCTTCATTGCTTTGTATTTGATAAACAGACACAATGGGTCAAATGGTTCCCTCTGGCTGAATGGTGGTATAACACTTCCTTCCATACAGCAACAAAAATGACCCCATTTATGGCACTTTATGGATATTAGCCACCATCCATCATATCATATTTAAGATAAAATTCTAAGGTTCAAGCAATGGAACATCACATTGAGCATCAACAACAAGCCCTCCAACTCTTAAAGGATAACCTCATGTTGGCGCATGATAGAATGAAACAACAGGCAAATCAACATCACAATGCAAGAATTTTTGATGTAGGTGATTTGGTATTCCTACGGCTACAACCATATAAACAAATGTCCCTCAAGCAAGCTAAGAAGGATAATAAATTATCGCCAAAGTATTATGGTCCGTACAAGGCGTTGTAAAAGATTCATACTATGGCATACAAATTGGAGCTTCCTGTAACTTCTCAAGTGCACCCAGTTTTCCATGTTTCATGTTTAAACAAGGTGATAGGCGACAAGCTCCCAGTTCAAACAATATTGCTAGAACTTGATGAGGAAGAAAAAATTATATTGGAACCGGAAGCAGTCACAAAGACAAGAACTCGACAGCTACGAAATCGATCAATTTCGAAGTATCTCATAAAGTGGAAGAACTTATCCACTGAAGATTCCACATGGGAGGATGAGAATTTTATACAGAAGCATCGAAAACTACTCAAGCGTTGAGGACAACACTTTTTTTGAAGGAGAGGGGCATGTTAGGTCCCTATAATACTAGTGATTCCCCCATTATTATTGTAGTTGTATCCCTCATTAATATTGTTGTGCCCTTATTGTTCCCATATTGTTATTATTGTGCCCCATAAAATCCCTCTATTGTTATTTTTTATATTATTATTGTTAGGTCAGCTTGGTTATATTGTGACTCCTTAGACTCCTATATATAGAAAGGAGGTTTTGTCATTTGAATCATCCAAGAATTGTTCATTTATGTAATGTAAAGGAGGTTGCCCCCTCGAAGAGGCTGAATTCTAAGGTGTTGATCTATCTTTTCTATCTTTTGTGAGTTGGTTTCATAACAGTTACCCACAGGGGTTACAAGAGATTCCAAAAAGTGTGACCACCTCTTGTATTTCCTGCGTGCATGGCTCCCCAAATCCGCAGGTTTATGGGCTCAATGATAGATCCTGTGGTTTAAAGACATTGGCACACGTCTCTAGCATAAAAAACATTCTGCCAAAAATGGAGGTATCACCAGCCCTGGAAAGTGCTTTGATACCACTTGTTATGCTCTTGACATACGATAAATTCTAGAATACCAAATATGTGAAGAAATACAACCCAGAACACAGAACAAAATGAGAAAAACAGCAAGTATTTGATTATTCAGAGATGAAAGCAATGTTCACTTGCCTCTTCGAGGGGGAAACCTCCATCAGAGCAGAGCTCAATTACAAAATAAGAATCGATATCCCTCAATGGGGAGTCTTTATCCTTTATATAGGATTCCTACATACAATACCATGGGACATTACCATGGTTCTCTCAATACGATCTATCTAATACCATGGCCTATTTGCAGCTAAATGTGGTCCCTTTCTTAAATCCGGGTCAACCACTTACAATTATTAATATAGGCTTTATTGACTCTTTAACTAATTATAACTACGACTTGACCCTATTACATAAATAAAGGGGTTAGGGTTGGACCCTAACAACGACCGAGTTGAACGAAGGTCTGAACGACCAAACGAAAGTATGAAAAATCGAGTTGAACGAAAGTTTGAACGACGCAAAAGAATGGGAGTCTGAACAATGAGCCGAACATAATTCTGAATGACAAGCTGAATGAAGGTCTAAATGACGAGCTAAATGAAGAACCAGTGGAGCTGTATAGTGAGGACGGGAAGTCCACACAATAACTTTCTGAATGGTGGGCAAGGTGCACGACAGGGTGGGCTTCCTCGGGTAAAGGCTACATGACAGTGCAGGCAAGCTAAACAGTGGCTCAAGGTGATTTTTCCAGAATTGTAGTTTGGCATTGTATTGGCCAAGGATATTTTGGGGTTGCCTTGGAAAGGTTGTTGTATATGAACCTGTAAAAATATACTATTATATATTGTAGGCAAGCTCTTACCAGGGAGTTTCCCCTCCCTTTAAAAAGACCAAGTGTACTTCTATACTTATGAAAATGAAAATGATGATGACTCTATCTATGTTGTGTTAAAAAGATGAATGCTTAGTAAAAGTTGAAAAATTATCTAAGTGTTGAATGCTAGGCGTAGTTCGTACTTAAGAGTATTAGTGAAAAGAAACCAGGTAGCAATGATGCACCTGCCTAGGTGCATTTGAAAGACTGCTGCCAAGATAGGGATGTCAAAACCCCGGTTGTGATTGCGATACCGCATATCGCGGATCAGAGGGGATCAAGTGTTTATGAATCATCCCTCGCTAGAGTCTAGTTGTGATGCGATATATCACAATCACAGTTCTCAAAAGGGGAGTAGTAGTATGGAGTGCCAACCCTAGTTCTACGTCGATTGCGATTTGCGATGAGGCCCAATATGTTATGAATTATGTTTAATAAGTCGTCAGGTCCATTGTTATCGTAGAGCGCCAGTTGTAAAGGCTGAGGTCTGTATGCCGGTGGGAAACACCGATTGCGATTTGTGATGAAGCAAACTGTGCCGGTGGATTATTCCATCGTTCGAGGGTTAATGCTAAAACAGTCTGTGGACTGTTTTTCTATGTTTAATAGGGTTGTTACCACGTACTATTCAAGGGCCCAAGAATCTCTTCCTGAAGCAAAACCCGCCATCTAAAACTTGTCATTTGTTTTGCACTGCCCAGAAATTGAGGAGATAGCCATCAACACACACACGCACACACACATATATATATAGATATTGGATTGTTTAAATAGGAAATGAGAGAAGACTAGAAGATTAGTCCAGAAGCCATTGTGTGTAGCAGACCCTGGCCTCGCAGCAGGTCGGGACCTCGCCTTGAGCAGCAAGCAGGTTCCGAGAAGGTGCAAAAGGCCTGATTATGTGAATTGGGTGTTTGGATAAGCATTTTTGCACGATTTTTTGCCAATATATCAGTGTTACTATCTATTTATGAAGTTGGGCTCTCCATTCTTCATCCATCTTCCATCTTGGAAGTATAAGGATTGTAAATAATGTTTCTTATACTTTTATTTATTTTTTATCTCGCTTAATGAATGAAGGCCTCCCCATTATTGAGCGGGGCCTGGAGACGTATTCCAAATTGGGAGAACTCCGTAATAAATATGTCATGGTTTCTTACTTATCGTTTTATTTCCACATTGTTTTATGTGATTTTAAGTTCCATGGTTTATAAGCTAGTTTCATTTAATTCTGATGCATCCATAATCAAAGAATCTTGGATCAAGTTTGGTATCAGAGCAGGTCTTTGTCGATGCAAATTGCATGAGTATATGATAACCCAGAACAAGCTATGAAAATGAGAAGGTACACTTAAGTCCTTTGATCCTGAAGTGGAATGTGCACAATGAAGAAGAAACATGGAAAATGAAGAAGCTCCTTGGGAAGAGGAACAAAATATCCAAAATGTATTCTACAATATGGCAGAGAAATTTGACAAAATGTTTTCAGCGTATGAGAAGGCACTTGAGCACGAGAAGGAAGGTGTTGATGATAATAGATCAGTAAATCATGAAGGTGGTGGAGAAGAACATCCTCCCTCTCCTTCTTCAAGTGATAGTTCTTATCACTCTAATCGTGATTCCAAACATACATATAAGAAACCATTCTTCAAGTTAGATGTAAAGTTTGACATCCCCATGTACAATGGAGAGTGTAGTGCAGAAAAAATTAATAATTGGAGAATAAAAATAGAGATTTACTACTGGATCCAGCAGAACGAAGAAGATGAGGCAAAGGTCTAGTTAGCATCTCTTTGGCTGAGTGGAACTGCTCTTGTTTGGTGGGAAAGAAAGTTGTAGAAGGGCAGCAACAAGTCGGGTAACCTTCTCTCCTCTTGGTCTGGTTTTATTTCTGCAATGGAAGACCAATTTTACCCTTTGGGTTATAAATAAAAAGCACAAATGGAAGGGAAATATCTAAATCAAGGGAAAGGCCAAAATTTGCCAAGATTCACTTAAGAATTTCATCAACAAGCATTGAATTTAGGCATCTCATTTGGTTCACCTGATACTGTAACTAAGTATGTTGGTGTGCTACATAGTTACATAAGACACTCACTGTTATTGTTCAAGCCTGCTACAATTGATGTGGCCAGCGTAAAGGCGATCCATCTTGAAATTCGAGGAAAGAATGACAGAGATGATCAAGCCAAGAAAACACCATTCACCCCTCACCATCTAAAATTCTAGAAGAAAGGCAAGGGGAAGGCTAAGAAGGCCATCACAACGAAGAAAGAGGACGGAGAAACACCATCTTGCATGCATTTCAAGGGAGAAGGTCATGATGAGGACCATTGTTGGAAGCTACATCCATAGCTGAGACCAATGAGATTCAGTGGAAATGGAAAGCAAAAGATAATGGCAACAACGCAGCAAGACCTTGGATCAGATTTTGGCAATGAGGCATTGATCATAGTGATGGGCACAAAAGGTACTCCTTCTGTTAGTAATGATTATGATTCAATGGAAAGTACTAGTTATTTGAATGAGCCTGTAAGTAATGAGTGAAAGAAAATTGAATTATTCCACATTAGAGTTATTATAAAACACACAATGGTGGAAACTCTGTTTGATTTAGGTTCCCAAGAAAATATAATCTCAGAGTCCTTAGTGAAAAGTTAGGCCTCGAAACTAAGCCTCATCCGAGTCCATACCCACTTGGTTGGGTAAGTGATAAAGCAAATTTACAAGTAACCAAGTAGTGTAGGGTGTTATTGCTTCCAAATTAGTTGATGAGGTAGAGATAGATGTTGTGCCTTTGGATATCTATGGAATTATCTTGGGAAGTCTGTATCTATATGACAAAAATGAAGTTTTCTTTTAGCAAGAAAATAAATACCACCTCACGAAGGACAGGGTAGAATATATAGTCAGAGTTCATCATATGAAAGTTAGTGCTAGCCTTGTAAGTGCAATATAGATTAAATGACTAGTTAATTCTAGTAAAGGGTGCATGCTCATGGTAGTGAGAGGGAAAGAGGTCGAGACGGCTGACACTTTCAAAGGTTGTGATCCTAATCATAAGAAAGAATTGTTTGAAATTATTTCTGACTATGATGGATTGTTTCAGGAACCGAGAGGATTTCCCCCAAAATGAGAAATCCAAAATGAGATTCATTTACAATAGGATGCTCCTTTACTGAATATTGGCATGTACAAGATGGCTTCTATCGATATGGAGGAGATTAAGAAACAGGTGCAGTAATTTCTTAATCAAGGGGTCATTAGACTGAGTTCTTATTTTTGCAGCTCACTGATTGTGTTGGTGCCAAAGAAAGATGGCACATGGATAATTTCTGTAGACTACAGGTTGCTAAACAAAATTATGGTGAATAATCAATACCCTCTCCCTCGCATTGATGAATTATTAGATCAGTTGAAAAATGTTGTCTATTTTACAAAACTAGATTTGCATAGTGGATATCACCACGTTAAAGTTGCAGAACAAGACATTTGGAACATTGCATTCAAAACCAAACAGGCATTGTTATAATGGATGGTGATGCCATTTGGACTATGCAATGATCCGACCACATTTTTTACGGTAATGAATGATATGTTTATGCCTTTTCTTGATAATTTTGTGCTTGTATATTTGGAAGATATTCTTGTGTATAGTAGGACATGGGATGAACATGTATGTCATGTGAAGAAAGTGCTTGATGTTCTGAGGAAAGAAAAATTGTATGTAAAACTGTCAAAGTGTGAGTTTGGGAAGACCTCTCTGGTTTATTTAGGTCACATAGTCGGTAATTGGAAATTGAAAATAGATCCCTCTAAAGTAGATGTGATTATGAAGTGGCATGAGCCCACAAATGTTACAGAGGTCCGAAGCTTTTTGTGCATGGTACACTATTGGAGAAGGTTCATTAAGAACTTCTCTATTATCACAGCCCCCTTACACGCATTGACAAGTGTGAAGCGGACCTTTCAGTGGGGAGGAAAGCAGTAGAAATCCTTCGACATGCTAAAAGAGAAGATCAGCATAGCACCAATGTTAGCCTTACCATACCTTCAACATCCTTTGGAGATTGCAACAAATGCCAGTGGATATGCCATGGGTGTTGTATTGATGAAATAGAGGAAGCATGTATGTTACCATTTAGAGACTTTCTCCCAGGCTATTGTGAACTGTCCCACGTACAACAAGGAGTTTTATGCCTTGGTCCAAAGTGTAAAGAAGTGGAAACACTACCTGATTAACAAGGAGATCATCATCCATATAGATCATCAGCCCTTGTAGTACCTTCAGTCACAGACCAAGCTTCAACAAGCCTGTCATTTTAGATGGATGGGATTCCTCCAACAGTTTCATCTAGTAATAAAATACAAGAAGGGCACTAGAAACAAAGTAGCATATATGCTTTCTCGCCCTCCTATTTCTGCATCTATAGTTTCGCAAAATGTGTCTTTATCATTAGAAGGTTATGTTGAACAATATGATCATGATAATGATTTTAAGGAGATTTATGGAAAACTAACTCATGGATTGCAAGTAGATAATTATTTTTTGCAGGGAAAACTATTGTACCACTTTGGCAAACTTTTCATACCCATTTATGAAAGGGTACATTTAATCCGAGATCCTCATACCTCTCTTGTGTTTGACCATTTTAGGGTTGAAAAAACTTTATTTCATTTACAAAGGTTTTGTTTTTGGCCTAATATGAAAACAATTGTGACTCACTTTATAAAGGATTGTGTGTTGTGTTCTATTTCAAACCCCTATAATAGAAAACTTGGTCTCTACACACCACTCCCTATTCCGAGTCGACCATGGAAAAGTGTGTCCATTTATTTTTTAGTTGGTTTTCCCATGTCTGGAAAAGGTCACAATTGTTTGTATGTCATCCTGGATTGTTTTAGTAAAATGTGTATTTTAATGCCTTGTAAAAAGTAGGTCACTACTGAGTATACTACTTATATTTTCTTTTAACATGTTTGGGTCCATTTGGGTTGCCCATATCTATTGTATCAGATCAAGACTCTTGTTTTCATGGAGAGTTTTGGACCAACTTATGGAGAATAACGGACACCAAGATGAAAAGAAGCATGAGATTTCATCCATAGATCAATGGGAAGATAGAGGTCGTCAACAACACTGTGGTACACTTGTCACTAGGCTATTGTGGAAAACATCCCAAGTTGTGGGATGAACAGCTTCCTTATGTGCAACATGTTATCACTCCAAAATTTCTTCTAAGTTGTCAGAACAAAAAATGATAGAGGTGACCACAAACCAACTTTGGAGATCAGGATCTAGCCTTCCTAATCTCAGAGAGGGCTCTCTCTTTTTAATTTAACTTCGTTTAGCTATTTGATTTTAGGCTAGTTATGATTGTGCTTGGGTTTTTTATTTGAATTTGGGTGGTGGGATCACTTACTTAGATGAATAGAGGGTTGCTTTTACCATTGGGCTATGGGGTCAAAATGCCAGACAAACAGGACTGGATCAAATTCTAAAAACAGTGTCTACGGGGCAAGATAGAGGAGTTACTACAGATCTCGAAGGCTTGATGGTGAAATTGTTTCCAATCGGATCCGGGGAGCAATTAAGGCTTCCTTCGGCCGGATTGTGAAGAGAAATGAAAGAGGTCAACCAGGATGGGAGAGCAATTAAGGGTTCTCAAATCCGGATATGAGAGGAAAACATATAAATGATTAACTGTGCAAAACAGAGTGAAAATATAAAATGTACAGTAAAAAGTAAAAGAGCACAGTAAAAGGATATTGACAGGTCAGCAAGGTCCAACTGTATCATATGAAAGGTCAAAGTAAAAACAACATCTAGTGTGAAGACCAAACAGAAAAGCAAATTAAAGTGAAAAATATCAAAAGATCAAAGCCAGCATAACCTAAATAACAAGGACAACAAGCAGCTATTCAATAGTTGTCTCTATCTTCTTGCATGAAGATATTTCTTTCTCCTAGATTAGTTCCCAAGACAGTTTGTGATATTTTGTAATTTTTTTTGTATAAATACTTCATAAATCAAGGTACTGAGGGTGGATTGCTATACATTTGTAGAGTTATTTTGATCTTAAACCTAAGGGTTATTGTACCAATTTTCAAGTCAACAAACTGGAGCAACTAATAAAAATATTGCACTCCAGGATTCATGAGATGAGCTATTGCAATGAAATATCTTCTTTGTCTAATTTTGTTTCTTTCTTATGTGTTTCATAAACTTAAATTTTATTTGAATTTGAATGAATTAATTGGAAATTTAACTCAAAATTTGTTTAAGTACACTCTATTTTGCATAGTTAATCATTTATATGTTTCCTCTGATATCTGGATTTGAGAACCCTTAATTTCTCTCCCATCCTGGTTGACCTCTTTCATTTCTCTTCATAATCTAGCCTAAGGAAACCTTAATTGCTCCCTGGATATGATTGGAAAACATTTCACCATCAAACCTTTGAGATCTGTAGTAACTCCTCTGTCTTTCCATGTAGACATTGTTTTTAGAACTTGATCCAATCCTGTTTGTTTGGCATTTTGACCCCATAGCCCAATGGTAAAAACAAACCTATATTCATCTAAGTAAGTGACCCCACCACCCAAATTCAAATCAAAAACCCAAGCACAATCATAACTAGCCTAAGATCAAATAACTAAACAAAGTTAAATTAAAAAGAAAGAGCCCTCTCTGAGATTAGGAAGGATAGATCCTGATCTCCAAAGTTGGTTTGTGGTTACCTCTATCATTTCTTTTTTCTGACAACTTAGAAGAAATTTTGGAGTGATAACATAATTGGCGACCATACTGGGGACTTCAATCCTCAGTCAAATAAAACTTGAAGGAAACCTTAAAATTTCATCTTGAGCCCCTTAAGGTCATTTTTATAAGTTGTTCTTAAAAATTTTCATTAAAAACAATTAAAAAAGTTAAAATTATGGCTCCCAAGAAAACTCACTATACCAAGGCAAACCCAGATCCAAACCCTGCTAATATAGTTGATGACTAAGACAGGATTTTAAGAAAACCAAAAAAGGTAGAAACTCAAGCAAGTAGTAGCCAGTTAGTTGAAACAAATTCACTCCCTGAATAATTATCAACTTTAGAGGAAATTCCACTTGATTTGTCATTTGATCTCTCATTATTAGAACTAAATTAGAGAATGCAATTCATGAAACTGTGTTATACCCTAATTTTATTCAACTCATTGAATCAAAAAAGGTGCCTATACATCCAGATTTAAATAAAATTGTCCTGACGATGAACCACACTGGTTGGTTCGAAATGCATCGACAAATGATTTTTTATGTGATTTTTCCGAAATTATTCTCACAAAAAATATTATGGATCACAGAAGTCTGAACTCATTAATAATTTAGAAGCTTTAACCTCTACATTAATAATCCATATAGATGATGCTTACCTTCAACAATCTGTTGAACTAACTGCCCTTATTTCTGTTGCCTCTAAAATTTCTGCACAATCTTCAATCACTATAAATACACCTTCATTTACCACCACCTCACCAATAGTATCCACCACAGTCCATTCCCCTAAACCAGTTATTCATCAACCAAACATCTCATCCTCATCTAGTTCATCTCCATCCATTTCAACCCCTTCCTCAAGTACCAGCACTTTACCCCCTATTCAATCCAGAATCCAATCCATGGAAAACCGATATGCATCTCTGGTTTTACCAGCACAACTCCATGCCATGACCCAAGATTATCAAAGAAAAATATTTTTGTTTGATGCTACTGGTCAGTACACTTCCCAACAACACGTGAACAAAATGAATGACTATTTTGAGTTGCATGAGATAGATGAATTTGATGTCTAAATGAGGTTTTTTTCCCAAACATTAACTGGGGATGTTAAGAAATGGTTCAAAGGTTTACCTGCCAATCATATTACAAATTTAGTTGCTTTTCATAGATTATTCATTGATAGATGGGAGAGAAAGAAAAATCCTCTGCAAATACTTTCTGAAAATGATAACATTAGAAGAGCTCCTAATGAGTTAGTTCAGGATTATTGTACTAGGTTCAATAGCATCTACAATGCAATCCCTGCTAATATTAAGCCTCCACCTGACCTAGCATTAATTAAATTCCCTAATGGTTTTGACACTTGACATGTCATACCAGTTAAGGGAAAAAAACCCTGAAACATTGGAACAAATGCAAAGTAATGTTGTTAGTGTAGAGGCCAACCTATTAGCCTTGTACTTAAAGAGGAAACTTCCACTTCTGGTGGAAAAATATATAGTTTAGCAAAGAGTGTAGAGAGAATAATGGATAGATTAGAAAACATGGAAATAAAAACTCAATGGGATAATCAACAGCCACCCCCAATAAGAAACCCCAACATCAGGAAGAATCCTAATGCTAGAAATAATGTTATACCAGATCAGATAATTAGGCCTCCCTTCCCGGAAAACTATGTTGAGGGTTCACAGAGCCATGAAGGAGAGGATGACACCTAGATAAACTTATTAGGAATAAAAAATGAAGATGTTGTTTATCTTACTCAAGAATAATAGGAGTTGTACATGTTGCAACAATTGCAATTAGAATCTGGGGAATCCTTCGCCTTTAAATAGGGTTATGAGTCAGCTATATATGAGGTTCACAAACTGTATAGCTTAAGAAGTAAAAATAACAATGAAGCTCCCACTAAAAGATCAATCCAGACCCAAACTAAAAAGATAACATAAGCTCCTGTTACTAAAATTTTACAAATCCTTCCTAGGGGAACACCAAAGACTTCTACCCCAAAAATTGTAGATATATCCTCCACTGAAACTCAAACTGAAACAATTACTGAAATCAATCCAAACAAGAGAAATCAAATCAAAACAGCTCAAACACAGACTGAATTTCCTAGTATTGAGAAACAAGATAAAAACACACAGACTGCATATGTTAAGGAAGATCTCACCAAACAAACAAAGCTCAACTCCCTTTCAACTCAAAGATGAAATAGAAAAATTGAGGATATTAGTTCCTTTGACTGAGTTAGTAAAAAATGAATCCTATAGATCACAGATAACTAAAATTTAAATATAGGAGAGGGAGAAGATGTTGTCAATTTGAATGATGATCAACCTGAATTGTTGTTTGGCCCTAAGGTGAATGGTACTCATCAACAAGGAGGAATCTCTCCTTTCTAAATTAGCCTGAACATTCATGAAAAAATATTGCACAATGTTATGTTAGACTCTAGGGCATCCCATAACTTAATGCCAAAAGCAATCATGGAGAGACTAAACTTAGACATTACCAGACCATATAAGGACTTGTTTTCCTTTGACTCTAGCCAAGTTAAATGCCTCGGTTTGATCAAGGATTTATGTGTAACTCTAGTCCAATGCCCAACAAAGAGTATTGTGATGGACATAGTAGTTGCAGACATCCCACCCAAAAATCAAATGCTATTATATCTCCCATGGGGAGCAAAATTGCAAGGATCCTTGCAGTTAAATATTTCATATGCCACCATATCTATTTTTGGTCAACAAAGAAAACTATATAGAGAGACCTTGATGAAATACATGGTGAGTAGTGTTGAAAAACCACAAAACTTTCCTATATACTCCATGCATTTTGATATGAACTCTTTCATCTTGTACAATTCAGACCATGACAGAAAGGAAATCACAGCTGAAGAACTGAAATACAAAATAGCTTATAGTGAAAACATTTTTCATAATTCCCTATGGCATTTCGATTTTAATGGATCTGTGAATAGTTTAGGGGCAAGAGCAGGAGTGTAAATCCACAATATGGAGAATAATCATGCTAAAGGTCATGCATTTCGGTTAAATTTTAAATGCACAAATAACATGGAAGAGTATGAAGCTCTGATCTTAGGATTACAAATGGTTAGAAAACTTGGAGCCAAGATATTTTCTACACATGGAGACTCGTAATTGATTATTAAATAAATTAATGGTGAATACTCTGTAAACAATTACAGACTGAGTCAATATAGAGAGACCATCCTAAATTTGATCAAAGACCTTTTGGAAACAAACTTTGCTTCCATTCTTAGAAAGCAGAATATGCAGGCCCACAATCTAGCTACTTTTATGAGTACCTACAAGTTTCCATTTCAGCCCAACCATCAATACACTGCAGAAGTGAGACATGCCTGTCATACCAGACAATTTGAAGTATTGGGAGATATTCTTACAGGGTTCCCAAATTTAAGACTTCATGAATACTGAAGGTGAGTTTCAGAATTGTAAAATAGATACAGACTGTACAATAGATAATAACATAGATAGTGACATGGATGTAAATAATTTAGATATAGGTAATACTACTAATTTCACTAAATTAGAAGTACATACCTTAGAAAATGTAGAAATAAAGGAAATAATGAATGATGATCCTGAAATTCTTAATCTTAAAAATATTTTTTTGCCTAAGGGATTAGTTCCCTTAGAAGATTTGTTTGATTCCAGCGATGTAGCTAGGAAGCCAAAAATGGAGCCTTTGAGAGAAGACATAGAAGAATGTAACATAGTGTAGAAATTTTGAATAATTTAACACATATTCAATGGAGATTATCATGATCATGTACTATTGCGGAAAACATACACAATACATAAGCTCCTCTACGTTGATCATCAATATAGCAGCATCAATAACAATAAAACATCAAGAGCATTCACACATAACACAGTATGTATCCCGGGGAAAGCATCTCGCTAAAAACCCCAACTATCTGTATATTAATGATTGAGTCATGTAACATTACAAAG
This sequence comes from Pinus taeda, assembly GCA_000404065.3. Lineage (NCBI taxonomy): Eukaryota > Viridiplantae > Streptophyta > Pinopsida > Pinales > Pinaceae > Pinus > Pinus taeda. The sequence continues at coordinate 3,724 of APFE030660497.1, read as the reverse complement.
TACAATGCTTATCACAAGCAATCCAGTACCAGCTCCACCTGTTACACACAATGCAACTCAGATCTGAATCAATCCCTGGCTCAAATCTCTTCCGCTGCTTGCCTACCTCCGCTGCTCAATCCTGCAAGAAGAACTGATGATGATACCAAGGAAGCCACGTCTTGCCTTGGCTAAATCACGTATTTCCAAGCTACAATGTGGGAAAACTCATTGGCATACTCAATCCCCTGATTTGTGCAAGATCTGGTGCACAACTATAGTCACAACTGATAGCAATCTGATTCTCTAACACCTGTCCCTCCTGAACTGAACATGCACTGACATGCAACTGAGTTAACTGATGTATTCATTAGTTGTATTATGAGTTAATAACTTGTGAATTAATTAAAACTAATTCACCCAACTCATCTCTAGTCTATTTGCCAGTTAGACTAAATACAACCAGTTTAACAAAGCTAAACTGAACACAACTCCATCAACTGCACCTCCAGTCCACTAAACTCAACTCACTTGAGTTCTAACTGAAGTCATGCATGCAAATATTCAACTAACCCATAAGAACCACGTATTTCCTTCATGCAATTGCATGGGCCACATCCGTAGCTCGAACTGAAGTGCTCCAAGAGAATAAGACAAAGTTTATAGTCCAAATATTATTGTGAGATAATAATATTTGACTTTTCTATTTTTGACAGCCAGTCTAAAAATAGACTTGATCACTCACACTGTGATAAAAAATAGAAGTCCATCTATTTTCTCAGCTTGATCAATCATCCATAAACAGCAACCTGCAATCCATAGACATGATCCATATGTCTAAAAATAGACATAGTCTAAAAATAGACTTGCGTCGAAAATAGCCTGCGGGCCCACTTAGTGAAGGCGATTCTTTTCACTAAGCTCCATCATCTTGTTGCAATCTCAACAAGCATTTCTTGTTGCACACTTTTCAACACTCCCTCTCAACAAGAAAGGCTTCCTCTCAAACCCGATCCTGTAACTCTAGAATGTTCTGCATGCAATACATCTGGCTGGTCCACTTGCTCTATCATCAAAGTCTCTGACTGCTATTGCCTCTGTCGACTGAAAACTCTGCATCTCTGTGCTCTTCAGTATCTGACTGCTCTAGCCTCTGTCACCTTGATCTCTGACTACATCCGTGCTGCTGCTGGTTCTATCTCCCGGCATTGCATCCGCACTGCACCTCCCAACTGACCTCCCTGTTGGGCTAGAAACATACTCTGATGCTAAAGCTCTACCTGTTGCTGACAAGTGCTCCCTCTCTGACATCTGCGCTACTGCAACATCTTTATGCATCTCGCACCATTGCACACCTCTCTGTGCCACCTAGCACTGTGTAAAACACTTGTGCCTCTCACATTGCTGCAACCTGCATGCTATGCGTTGTCCTGGGATTCCCCGCACTGTCGCTCTCTCTGCTGCTCCATCCGCATCTATCTCTACCCAATCAGTCAGTTCCTGCTACTCCACATCGGGGCTCCCGTAGCAAGGTCTCATCCAAGAGGTTGGGTACGTCAAGGATCCTGCCCCTCCTCCTTGGGACTATCAATCTATATCGCCCCACCTCCTACCTGGAGGTATGGCTGCATGTGATCCCTCAGCCCACCTGGCTCGAATTTTCCCCCTATTGGAGGTCTCTGCATGAGTAGATGTCTCTACTCGATCTCTTCTCAGCTTCCCTTGTTGTGGCTGCTCCACAACCTCCTGAAGCTGCTGCACCAATCGTGGCTCCTCCACAATTGTCTGAGACTTCTTCTGGCTCTGCATGTTGAGAGGTAATATGCCCTCCCTCTCAACCACCAAGTCTCCATCAGTTGCCTTGCTGCTCAAGGCTTTGCATGCATCTTGAACCTTAAGAGCATACAGGTTCTTGACCCGTGAACCAATCTGCTTCACCTGTCTAGTGATGATGTGTCTAAGGAAAACCTTTCCGTCTCTGAAGACTACATCATAGCCTCTTTCTTCCAGCATCGCGATTGACACCAAGTTTCTCTTCAGTCCTGGTACATACTTGACATCGGTCAAGGTAAGGTGAGCTCCATGCTCCCTCTGAAAAATAACCGTGCCTACACCTGAGACACTATACTTCTCATCATTACCAATCCCTATGAGTATCTGGAGATCTTTCTCCTCCAAAGTACTGAACAAACTTTTGTCACCGGTCATGTGGAAAGAAGCTCCACTATTAAGAAACCAACCACTTCCCACCATGGATCAAACCATGCATGCGAAGAGTGTGAAATCCAACTCAAATTGTGAAGCAAGTGCCTCACCTTTAGATCCTTCCCCGGACCCCTCCTTGGATTTCCTCCTTGTTATTCCGCCTGATCTCCTCTTGCACAAGATTCGACCAAAGTCTCTCCCATCCTGGCAATTTCTCCCGACCATTGACAAAGTCCTAATAGGAATGCCAACTCTCCAGAAGACTAAGGAGAGCCAAGCTCACCAAGTCCTCATCATCGACAGTCACCCCCACACTTCCCAACTCATCCCAGTATTGGGTGAAATTTGTGAGATACTGGGGCATACTGTCTCCATTATCACACTTAGATGTTTCTGAGTTTATCCTTGAGCGCCATTCCACCAGCTCAAAACTCAATCGCTTCTGATCTAAAATTCGTGAGAACAAAGTATTTCTCGTACAGAGATTGACTGTATGGGCATTCACCGGATATATCACCTTCCAAAAGAAGGATGAATCCGGAGGATACCTGGCCTAATTACAGACTCTGCCTGAAGAAATAAAATGTAAACACTTTCTGAATGATAGATCCGATGATCAACTTCGCTCCGATATCATGTAGAACCTATTCTACAAATCAGAGAGCTCCGATACCATGTAGAAATTTTGAATAATATGACACTTATTCACAGAGATTATCCTGATTATACACTATTTGCATAATCATACATAATACATAACCTCCTCTACGTTGATCATCAATTTTCAGTATTAAAGAAACAACCACATGCGCACATTGAAGCATCAATCACACATATCAACACAATATGTACTGGGGAAAGCATACGGCTGAAAACCCCTCAACTATCTGTATATTATATTGATTGGGAACATGTAACAATACATAGTACAATACTCCTCGCAAGTACTCAGTACTATCTCCACCTGTTACACACAAACTAGCTCAGATCTGAATCAATCACAAGTTCAAATCTCCTTCGCTGCTTGCCTGCCTCGACTGTGCAATCCTGCATGAGAATAGATGAGAATGGCTGATCCAAAATCGTATTTCCCTTGTGTAACACTATGCAATCCTCATTGGCAATCTCAATCCACTGACTGTGCAAATCACATGCACAACAATAGTCACAACTAACAGCTGTCTTGCCCTTTCACTCACCTCTAACAATTGTCTCCATTGAACTGTCCATGCACTGAGTTAACTGATGTATTCTTTAGTTGATCTAAGAGTTAATAATTAGTGAATTAATTAATAACTAATTCACACCACTCATCACTAGTGTATTTTTTAGTTAGAATAAATACAACTAATTCAACTAAGTCAAACTGAACACAACTCCATCAAATCCTCATTCAAATCCACCAAACTCAATCACTTGAGTTCTAACTGAAGTCTATCATGCAATAGCTCAACTAACCCATAAGAATGTTGAAAAGTGTGCAACAATAAATGCTTGTTGAGAATGCAACAAGATGATGGAGCTTAGTGAAAAGAGTCGC
>APFE030660493.1:0-27345 GCA_000404065.3 Pinus taeda | reverse complement strand
ATGTTCTATCTGCACTTTACTTTATGTACATGTGATTGCTAATCTGTGGAATATAATAAGAAAAAGAAGTAAACTATTATAAGCATAGAACATACAATAACTTAACAAAAACCAACAGAAGATTATTCGTATGGGACCACTTACATGGAATAACTGTAGACATTAAAGGGGCGTGCGCTATAGTTGATTTTGAGGTAATCAAAATAGTGGATGATAGTAATCCCTACCCAGCACTACTTGGAATTGATTGGACGTTTGATATGAATGCGGTCATCAACCTGAAGAAGCGCAATATGATTTTTCAGAAGAAGGAACTGAGAGTCATTGTTCCATTTGATCCAACCGACGATGCACGGTATACGAAACCAATACTAGATTACTATGAGGAGGATGATATTGAGCATATCTATAAGCTTACTACGTGGAATGAGGATTGGATCAACCCTACGGTGGATGGAAAAATTACTTGGGAAAAGGACAACTCCTGCAACTTGGATTTAGATGAGGAGCTCGAGCATTGGCATAATAGATTGCATGAAGTATCAATGTCGTGATGCAACCGACTTACTAAATCACTCTATTGTATGTCCACTGAGGTATGCAATTTACCATATTATGATGGCTTAGAATATTTAAATTTGTTTCTTGATAAATTTGAAAGGGATGTACCGGAGGAGCATCGGTTCTATGCATTGGACATCACACTGAGAGCTATGCTTACCAGATGGTGGGGTACACATAAGAACAATTTTGAAGACTAGAAGGAGTATCGATGGATGATGAAGCTGCGGTTTGGATATGCCAATACCCACATAATTGAAAAATATATAGGGAAGGATGATCCGCGTGAGAATCTGGCTCATTAGATGAAAGCATGGGGAGAGAAACCACAGCTTGAATGGTTACATATATTTTGTCACACTTTGGATACTATTCCGATGAACAGGTATTTAGAAATAGTGCTGTTACACAGAACCACAGAGTGGGATGTTCTGAAGGAAAGATTTCTGCTAACATTCAGTTTTGAGGATGAATTCGAATGTATTGATGAAGCATTACGGGAAATCAAGGCTGCAATATTTCGAATGCCTGTAGAGCCTATCATGTGGGTACAATCAAACTGGAGTACGCAATTGCGCCATGCTCTGGAGTGCTACAATGTTACCAAAGAAGAAGGCGAGGAATACCCTAGGAATATCAGTATCCCTGAGTCAGAGGGACAACACAAAGCCATTGGGCCTAAGGTAGAAGTTCTTGACATTTCAAAACCATCTAAAACAAAGCAAGTGAACATTGGGTTGGAAGCACAGCCGAAGTTCCCGGATAAGGGTGATTACTAGGATGAGGACATAGTTTACAAGGTCACTGAGTTATTGTGGGAATATCAGGACTTGTTTCCAACAAAGTTCTCTGACCTAAAAGGGATAGTAGGTGATCTAGGTGTTATGAAGATCAACCTGAAGCTGGATGTGAAGCCGATAAAACAATGACCATACCGGTTGAATCCTAAGTACAAAGAAAAGGTGCGCAAAGAACTGGATAAGATGCTTGCAGCAGGAATTATTGAACCTGTAGAAGAGTCAAATTAGGTTAGCCCTATGGTGGTTCAGGAGAAGAAGACAAAGGGTGAAATCAAAATATGTGTAGATCTAAGGAAGTTGAACAATGTTTGTGTACATGATCCATTCCCTACTCCATTTTGATGCAGGAGCATCCATCACCTTAGACAAAGGGAGGAATCCAAAGCGGAGCGAAGAGGAGCACATGGACCAGGGAGCAAAACAAGAGAAAATCTGTTTTAAAACATATTTAAAGACGGAATGGATAAAGTCTCGAGGAGACTTATTAATGTAATCTTTATTATAAGCCATGTGTATACTAGTTGTTGAGCAAATCAAGGAGGGGATGTGATCGGATCCCTCATAGTGATCTAATCCAATGTTTCCATGTAATTTTCCATGCATGCATGCATAGAGAGCTTTCAGGCTTTTAGCTGGAGGATTGATCGGATCCTTCTGTGATTCGATCCAACAATGCTTCCATATATATGTGTTGAACCTACGTGTTCAAAGTAGAGAAAAAGAGGGGAGATAGAGCAATATAGAATAGAATTTGTGAAATCAGAGATAGGTGCGATGTAGTCGAAAGGAGGCTTTGTTCTAAGGCTAAAATGCCTTAGATGTAACTATGCTACGTATATTATAACAAATATGTGTGTTGTGTTTACAGCGTGTCTATGTATATGTGTATTTTCAACTCTGTCTCGTATATATGCGTGAATGGTATTAAATCCCGATTGCATGCGGGTTTGATTGACCATCGATCATGGCTGGATCAATGGAAATCCACAAACTAATGGATTTTTGTTATATATGTGTGTTCATGCATTAATGGAATGATGGCGTGCTTAACCGGAATGTTTCCAGACTATGTAAGAACTGCTTTTAATGCAGAAAGCCACCAAAGGAAAGCAAACCCAAGTCCAAGAGGAGGTTGAAAAATTGATACACAGGGACCGTTAGATATGTTAGATCAACGGTCTAGATCAAGTCGTAGAGGAGCGAAGGATCCACATCGCATCGGCGGAATCATTGAATGATATTGAAACTGATAGTTGAAGCATTACGATTGCAATGGCTGAGTAAGTGTCAACTGTCAGATCTAGAGTAGGATCGACGATTGCGATCAAATCGCAAGTCGAAAATCGGGAAGGCCAAGGGATGGTGAACTGTGACCGCCGATATGCGATGGGCTGATACGCCGATGGTGATATTGCCGATAAACTAATCGGCGATCGGGTAATCGGTGTTTGTGGTGATCGGCGATCAAAGCTTTGTTGGATTAGAGTTCTAAAGAGCAGGGGAAGAACCCGAACCCGCCGATAGTTATTAAAGTGGGTGCATATAATTTGAAGTCCGAAAGGTGTTCTGGAGCGGGGTTTTTATAGTATTCCTCATGTATTTGGAATCGGTGTTGCCTGAAAGGGTTAAGGCTGAACGCTGATATGTTAAACTTTCGATAGTGTGGGAAAAGGATCCAATAATGTTGAATGGTCCATAGTTAAAGGATTAAAAGCCTAAAGAACACTTCCGATAGGCTTAGTGGGACGTAACCCACAGGCCTCAAGATCGATATTTTTAGGTAAAGGGATTTGACTAACCCCCAAAATCTCATTTCCATCATTTGCTATCAGAGCAGAAAAAGATTTTGTGTGCAAGAGAAGAGGAAGGATTCCAAAGAGAAAGCAGAGGAGAAGGAGGTACAATTGTTTAAGCTAGAGAGTTATGGTCTTACTGTCACACAGAGAATGACAACAGAAGGTGAGAAGATTGTAGCAATAGCCTAAGAGCAAGGAGTGCTCAAGAGAAGCTGAGAACAACTTCCAACTGCGGTTTGGTAGAAGTTTTTGAGGCAGCTCCACAGTTGCGATTGTGGGTAGAGTTGTCTTAGAGATAACAATTCCAACAAAAGAAGTGTTGGGTAGAATTGTTAGTCAGCAAGTGGTTCCAAAGAGAAGAGAACCTGAAGGATGCCAAAATACTAAGCTCAGGAGAAAGCTTGGTGAGGTATCATGTAACGGAGGAAGACTATTACTGCAGAAGTTTGGTTGCAACTCACAGAAGACCATGAAGGCAGTTCCACTGAAGAACTGAAATAGTGGGTAGAATTGCTATTGACAAGGAGAAGCATATGACCAGGAGGTCATAAATTTTTGTGCCTCGGGATTCTGATGCAGGAGCATCCAACACCATTAGACAAAGGGAGTAATCTAAAGCGGAGCGAAGAAGAGCACGTGGACCAGGGAGAAAAATAGGATAAAATCTGTTTTAAAACAGATTCAAAGACGAAATGGATAAAGTCTCGAGGAGACTTATTAATGTAATCTTTATTATAAGCCATGTGTATATGGGTTGTTGAGCAAATCAAGGAGGGGATGTGATCGAATCCCTCATAGTGATCTGATCCAATATTCCATGTAATCTGCCATGCATGCATGCATAGAGAGCTTTCGAGCTTTTAGCTAGAGGATTGATCAGATCCATCCGTGATCCGATCCAACAATGCTTCCATATATATATCTATATCTATATATATATATATATATATTGAACTTGCTTTTTCAAAGTAGAGAAAAAGAGGGGAGATGGAGTAATATAGAATAGAATTTGTGAAATGAGAGATAGGTGTGATTTAGTCTAAAGGAGGCTTTGTTCTAAGGCTGAAATTCCTTAGCTGTAACCGTGTTGCGTATATTATAATAAATATGTGTGTTGTGTTTACAACGTGTTTGTGTATATGTGTCTTTTCAACTCTGTCTCGTATATATGCGTGAATGGTTTTAAATCTCGATTGCATGTGGGTTTGATTGACCATCGATCACGGCTAGATCGATGGCGATCCATAAATTAATGGATTTTTGTTATATATGCGTGTTCATGCATTAATGGAATGATGGGGTGCTTAATCAGAATGTTTCCAGACTATGTAAGAACTGCGTTTAATGTAGAAATCCACCAAAGGAAAGCAAACCAAAGTCTAAGAGGAGGTTGAAGAATTGATACATAGGGACCGTTAGATCTGTTAGATCAATGGCCTGGATCAAGTCACAGAGGAGAGGAGAATCCACATCGCATCGATGGAATCATTGAACGATATTGAAACCAACAGTTGAAGCACTGTGATTGCGATGGCCGAGTAAGTGTCAACCATCGGATCAAGAGCAAGATCGATGGTTGCGATCAAATTGCAAGTCGCAAATCGAGAAGGCCAAGGGATGGTGAACTGTGACCGTCGATATGTGATGGACCGATACGCCGATGGTGATATCGCCGATAAACTAATCGGCGATCAGGTAATCAGGGGTTGTGGTGATCAGTGATTGGAGCTCTATTGGATCGGAGTACTGAAGAGCAGCGGAAGAACCTGGACTCACTGATTGTTATTAAAGCGAGTGCATATAATTTGAAGTTCTGAAGGTGTTCTGGAGCGGGGTTTTCATAGTATTCCCCGTGTATTTGGAATCGGTGTTGCCCAAAGGGTTAAGGCTGAACGCCAATATGTTAAGCTTCCAATAGTGTGGGAAAAGGCTCCGATAATGTTGAATGGTCCATAGTTAAAGGCTTAAAAGCCTAAAGAACACTTCCGATAGGCTTAGTGTGCCGTAACCCACAGGCCTCAAGATCGATATCTTTTTAGGGAAAGGGATTTGACTAACCCCCAAAATCTCATTTCCATCACATTCATAGATGAAGCCTTGGAAAACGTTGGTGGTCAGAAGTCTACTCTTTTATAAATGGGTTCTTAGGTTATCACTAAATCAAAATTGCAACAAAAGACTGAAGCAAGACTACCTTCGCTACAGAATGGGGCTCTTTTCAGTATACAGTTATGCCCTTTGGATGACCCTGCAATATTTTCTAGGGTGGTAGTTGCAACCTTTAAATAATCTATCCACAGTTTTTTGGAGGTCTACTTTGATGACTGGACAATGTTTGGTTTAGTTAAAAAGCATGTTTCAAGTCTGCGCATGATGCTGGATACTTGTAGGAAGTATCAAATCTCCCTAAATCTGAAGAAGTGTATATTTTGTGTACCATGTGGGATATTGTTGGGCCACGTTGTTTGTAAGCAAGGTTTGATTGTGTACCTTGCTAAAATTGCAGTGATTATCAATTTGGAGCCTCCAAGGAATGTAAAACAGGTGCGTGCAACATTGGGTCATACAAGATATTATAGAAAGTTCATCAAGGCATATGCGCAGATCATTGCGCCTATGGAAAAATTATTGAAGAAGGATGCAACGTTTTGTTGGGATGATGATTGCCAAAAAAGCTTAGATGTGTTGAAGGAAAAAATGGTTACAACACCTATTCTAGTGTTCCCCGCTTGGAAGAAAGAATTCCATGTAAATGTAGATGCGTCCTGCGTAGCATTAGGAGCAGTGTTAACTCAACCAGGCGCAGGAGATATCGACCATCCGATTGCATTTGTGAGCAAAAAGTTGCCTAAGGAAGAGAAGAATTATTCAACCACGGAGCGCAAAGGGTTGGCGATGGTATATGCGCTCCAGATTTTCAAGCATTATTTGTTGGGTGTGCACTTCAAAATGTACACCGACCATTCCGCTTTGAAGTACATGGCCAACAAGCCTGTGTTGGGGGGGAATCTGTAGGTGGTTACTGCTATTTCAGGAGTATGACTTTGAAGTAGTTGTGAAGCCCGGGAGATTAAATGTTAGACCAGATCACCTTTCATGGATTGAAAATGGTGAAGAACCTACAAGTCTTGATGAAGGATTTCTTGATGCGCAGCTCTTTACTGAGCACATTGCAGATGAACATTTTGCAGATATAATCCAATTCCTAACTACAGGTACAATTCTTGAAGGATATACGATGCAACAGAAGAAAGAATTGGTGGTCAGGGTTGCAAATTTCTCCGTCATTGCAAGGCACTTGTATAAATGGGCTTAGATGAAGTTCTACACAGGTATGTACTGAATTATGAAAGACAAAGTATCCTTGTTGAAGCACATGGAGGAGTTGTTGGAGGACATTATGCTAGAATAGTGACTGTGCAGAAGATCCTACGAGTTGGGTTGTGGTGGCCAACTGTGCACAAATATTCTAAGGAATATTGTATGACATGCGATGTCTGTCAGAGGACCAGGAAGCTATCGCAGGGGGATGAATTGCCTCTAAACCTGCAAGTCTCATTACAGGCATTCGATAAATGGGCCATCAATTTTGTGGGACCTATTCAACCACCGAGAAAGAAAACAGGAACCCAATACATCATCACAGCAGCAGAATACTTGACCAGGTGGGCTGAGGTGCAACCCATGAAGGATTGCAGCGTGACTACTACTACGAAGTTTATATTTGAATACATTTTGTCTAGGTTTGGTTGTCCTAAGATTTTGATGAGCGACATGGGCTCATATTTCTTGAATGAAACGATTGATGCTGTGATAGAGGAATTCCATATGTATCATCAGAAGAGCACGCCATACCATCCTTAAGCAAATGGAATAATTAAATCTTTCAATAAGATCATGGAGAATGCTTTAACGAAGATCTGTAACATGAATAAGAAAAATTGGGATGTGTGCATACCAGTTGTTCTTTGGGTACATAAAACTACCTATAAGAAGTTGACTAGACAAACACCATTTCGATTGGTTTATGGACAAGAAGTGATAATGCCAATGGAGTACATTGTGCCCAGTTTGAGGATTGTTGTAGTTACAAAGATGGCAGAACGGGATATAATGGAAGAACGCCTCACGCAGATACTCGAGTTAGAAGAAGATTGCTTCTTGGAAGGCTTTCATCAAAAGGTTCAAAAGGCTAGAGAAAAGGCGTGGCATGATCGCCATATTAAGAAGCACACCTTTAAAAATGGAGATTTAGTGCTAATGAATGATAGAAAGTTTGCGAATTTTCCAAGAAAGTTTCAGATGCATTGGATGGGACCATACATAGTCAAGCAGATTACGGAATGAGGTGCAGTTTAGCTCGTGAAGCTGAACGGGGAGTTATTTCCTGGATAAATTAATGGGATCTGGTTGAAGTTGTAGACGGGTGATCCCACCCTTGCGCAATGACTATATGGATGTGAGACAGTCTTAGTACTTCAGGCAGTTGCAAGGAAGTACGAGACTATAAACTACGCTTCTAGAAGGGAAGTTTAGCGAAGTGAATGGGTTGCATGACAGTTAGGAGAAAGGTGCATATGGGAGATGCGACGAAGGAGCTGTGCTAGCAAGGTGGGTCCTGCTTAGCCTAGCCAGAAAGTAACCATTGAAAACATTGTAGATGATGGGATGGCTATATTTCCGTTAAAGGAAGTGGGAGGAAAGCATTTAAGGAGCATATATTTGGAAATTTGTCACCAAAAGAGGATTAATGAAGGAGATCTGGAGGGAACCGATGGATTTGAATTCAAAAAGGGCTATAAATACAACATCCCGCTCCACATTCGAACACTTTTCTTCCAGAGAGATTTCCTTGAGATTTTGTGCCTAAGTTTGAGCCGAGACGATTGTTGCATGTCTAGACGAGATTGGCAAGAGATAGAGAAGGAATTTTCGCAGCAAGGGCTTGGGTTTGAGGCGTATTTATCTGAGTGGCAAAAGAAACTATTTTGGGATAGCATTGACAAAATGATTGCAACACCACTTGTCCCTACCACCATTCCTAGGTCACTGAGGCCAAAACCTACTGCCTCTACGACAGGAGAGAAGAAGCAAAAGAATCCACAACAAGCGTTGGTTTAGCAATCACAGCACAAAAACCCAACTAAGGTCAGACAGAAGGGTCGGATGGATAAAAGAAAGCAACCGATGGAACCCCTGGACTTGGATGAGGAAGAATTGACTATGGGGGGTGAAGATATAAAGGAAGCATTGCTGATTACTCGGCTACCACCTTATGTACCCCCTAGGAAATCCATGGCCAAAGTGACTAAGGACCCAGACTCAGTGAAATACAAGGTCTTCACACCATTGCTGCCAGAGGAAGTACCTATAGAAGGAAACTTGTTGGCACGGGTACCATTTTTGAAAATGGAGGACTGGGATCTGGGTGATCATGCTAAGTTCCTACAGTTGTATCTGTGTATTATTGTTTATCTTTGAATCTACTGTATTTATGATCTTTTGAATGCAATTAATCAGGAAAAATACTTATTAGATTTGCGAAGACATGGATCTGTTTATTTATATAATGTTATGCATGTTTAGCGCAATAAACGAAGGGCATATATCTACTAACTATTAATTGCTGCAATTTCTGGGTTTTAAGGGTTAGGGTTCACGAAGATTAGGATAAAGCCCTAAGTTTGACAGAAACACATCACATAGTCCTTTGGATGCAGAAATCTAGTTCTAGCATCCCCCAATATTTCCTCGGGTGAGACTGCAACTTTCGCTACATGGGTTGTTGCTGAAAGGGCCGGTAGTGTAGGGTTTTGTTGGTTAGCACAACTAATTCTGAACCTGGGTCCAAGCCCCCTCAAGCCAACATGTATGCTTAAATTTCTTATGTATAAATTTTATGAAACCATGTTATTTGATCTCAAATCTCTCTAAAGAGTTTGATACTCTTAATCTATTATACTAGTCTCCCTATTGTTGATTTATGGTAGCATTGGATGTACTCTAAGTCTCAAATTATACTGGGAGGCTTAGACACATGCATTCTCCAAGGCCCAGAAATTGTTTTAGGAAATTCCACCCAGAGACAGTTTTATTAAAATAATTAATTATTTTTAATGGGACCCTAAGTCTAAACTTAGGAAATTAAATTAATTAATGGGTATTAATCTAAATTGTGGGTACAACTTCTAGAAGAATGTGGAGATGAAGTCAATATGATCATAACCATTAATTAGAATCTAATATGGGTTGTTGATTGATCAACGAGAGGATTATAAGAGAAGTCTTGATGGGCACTTGGAGAACACATTGAGAGAGGTCAAGAAGATCGAATTTCTCAGAGAGGGAAGCGTAGCAGTTGCTAGAGGAGTGATCGAAGAGGTCTCTTGCAGTGACGAGTAGTGTGTATCTGGAAGAAGGAATTTTTCCTAGGTCGAAGAGTACAAGGAAGAAAGGGTAGAACAACATCCAGAGAGAGGTAGATGCTGGCCCACGTAGTGGCAGTGGAGGCCTTAGAGGGAGATTGAATTCTTGCTAAGGAAACCGAGTTTCAGAATCTGGGAACCAGGTGTGAGACCAAGATGAAGAGATTCGAATTTTTCATCCAAAAAAGGGTCCAAGGAAGGAGCAACATGATACCCAACAGGGGTGATGCAGGGACTGTCTGGGGCTTATGCAGTTATGTGCAGAGGCTCCAGTTCAACGTTACTAGACTAAGATTCCCCCAATGACAGAGTGAGAGCACTTCACCATTCATTTTGTCTAGTTTTTCTCTATATCGGATTGCTAGTTGAGCATCCAAGAATTGTACTCAGATTTACTACTACATAATAATAAAACTCTCAAATTTGCTGCACCGGTTTTCCCACAATGGGTTTTTCCGGGGACATTTGTCCAAAAATAACGGTGTTATTATGTTTTAATTTCTTTCTTGTTCAGTCTCTTGTTTCTGCATATAAATTAATTGAGTTAAGGTTGGAGTGTATGTATTTCAATATTTGTCGTAGGAAACTACAAATAACTTGTTCATATAAATCTAACAAGTGGGATAAATATCATCAACTGTTGCGGTAAGGATTCTAGTTTAGGAATTTTCACATGGTATCAAAGCTGTAGTTGGAACAAGAAGAGTAGTGACAAAGAACCCAGCGCTGAGTAAAAGAGGGAGATCGAAAAAGTTGTAGGAGGCAACAGTTCGAAACCCCAAAGGGTTTGTTCAGTCCTAGCTAGAGGGCTGATTTTCAAGGCAGTCTCTCTATGAGTAAGTCGACAAAGAGGAAGAAATCCCAATTTGAAAGTTTTTCATGGTAGAGGGAGCAGTGTTGAAGCCTCGACATGAGGAGAAGCTGGCAGGATGCCAATTTTTCTGCAGGTAGTTTGATGGGTAGAAAATCATCAGAAGAGAGAGGAGAAGCATGGTTGAGGGAATTTCTTCCTCAAAGAATTCCTAGCCAAGGAACTCAAATTCTCACGAGCTAAGAAACAACAAGGGGCAACAATTTTACTAACTCTAGCAGGGAGTGTGTAGGCTAGCCCAGCAGCAATGCAGAGGAGAGAGGAGGTCATTTGACTTTCTATTTGTGGCAAAGATGGCAATGAGTGGCTTGGGGGATTAGGATAGGTTGGACGGAGCATCCAACTATGTCATCTGGAAGGCAAGGAATTCATTCCTTCTAGATGAGCATGCCCTCAAGACATATGTCAACAGCGTGGTGGTTGTGCCTACAGATGCAGTTCCGTTGAAGAAATACAAGGCCGAGATGGCGAAGACAAAAAGAATGATCATCAACGGAGTGAAGGATCATGTTGTATGTCATATCTCTAGTAGAGGGACTGTTAAGGAGATGTGGGATGCGTTGTCTATGTTGTATCCGGGATCTTCTGAGAAGCAGAAGATGTACCTTGAGAAAACACTGAGATCTGCTCAAATGGAGAAGGGGGAGCGTGCGGATCCATTCCTCACAAAGCTTCAGGAGACCTGTGATGAGTTATCTATTGTGGGGTCTACACCTCAAGGCTCAGATTTGGTTAGACTAGCCCTCAATTATATCTTAGATGAGTGGAAATTGTTTGTCCAGAGTATCTTGGGTAGGGCGACTTTTCCGAATTGGAATGAGATGTGGGAAGCTCTTAAGCAAGAGGAGCTGAGGAGAGACTTGGTCAAGGGAAATCTTGATGGAAGCGGAAATAGTGGGTCGAAGCCCAAGGAGGAAGAGGAAAATGCATCCCTTGCATCTAAGGGGCAGTAGGAGCAGTAAAGGCAGAAGAAGGATGTCTCAAAGCTAAAGTGTTTCAGGTGTGGTGAGATGGGTCACTATGCTACACAGTGTCCTCTCAGGAAGAAGGAAAAAGATGAGAAGCATGATCCAAAGGTTTCACCCATGAAGATCAAGGAGGAGGAGTTCGCCATGACAGTCAAGATACCTCCAGGAGGGAGGTGGGTTGATTTGGAGTTGTAGTTTGAAAGAGCTATAGATGGGGAGGATCCTTGAGGATCCTACCTCTTGGATCAATTCCTTACTACGGGAGCCCGAGTCAAAAGTAGCAAGATGGACTAGTGTCAGATGGTGTCAAGGAGTGTCAGAGAGACAATTGCAATGGGTAGGAGTGCCAGAGATTGAGCAGTGCAGAGCAGATTTGGCAACAATGCAGATGACACATAGCAGTAGTCAACAACAACGCAGTAGATTCAAAGGGTCAACGTAGAGACTAGCAACAGTTAGGCTTCAAAATTCATGTGGTATCATATTGAACATAGTTAGTTCAGTAATTTGGGATGTTTTTCCATTGTTGATGGAGTAGCAGCAACAGTTTGCAGTGCAGTGGTAGTTGGCAGTGGCAGTGCTAGCAACATCACACATGAAACACTTGAGAGGGAGTTTTAGTATGGATGCAGTGTTGACAGTGGCAGTGTCAGCAACAGTACAGTTGCAACAGTAGCGTAGTGGTTGGTGGACAACATATCAGTCATCAATAACGCAAAGGACAATGTTATGAAGTCATGGTGATGTTTCAGTGGGAGGCATTGCTAGAGCACATTCCTCGCTAAGAGGGAGTGTTTATTTCTGGTAGCATCAGATGTGCTCTAAGTCTCAAATTTTATAGGGAGGCTTAGACACATGCATTCTCTAATACCCAGAAATTGTTTTGGGAAATTCTACTCGAAGGTAGTTTTATTAGAATAATTAATTATTTTTAATGGGACCCTAAGTCTAAACTTAGGAAATTAAATTAATTAATGGGTATTAGTCTAAATTGTGGGTGTAACTTCTAGAAGAAGGCGGAGATCAAGTCAATATGATCCTAGCCATTGTTTAGAATCTAATCTGGGTCATTGATTGATCAACAAGAGGATTATAAGAAAAGGTTTGATTGGCACTTGGAGAACACATTGAGAGAGATCAAGAAGATCGAATTTCTCAGAGAGGGTAGTGCAACAGTTGCTAGAGGAGTGATGGAAGAGATATCTTGCAATGAGGGGCAACGAGTATCCGGAAGAAGGACGTTTTCCTAGGTCAAAGACTATGAGGCAGAGAGGGCAGAACGACATGCAGAGAGAAGGCAGATGCTGGCCCATGCAATTGTAGTGCAGGCCTTAGAGGGAGATGGAATTCTCGTTGAGGAAACCGAATTTCAGAAGCCGGGAGCCAGGGTATGATACCGAGAGGTAGAGATTCAGATTTTCCAGCTAATAGGGGGAATAGAGAAGGAGCAGTGTGATACCAAGTAGGGGTGATGCAGGGACTGCATGGGGCTTACACAGTTCTACGTAGAGGGTACACAAAGGCTCCAATTCAGCGTGATCAGACTCAGATTCTCCCAGTGACAGGGTGAGAGCACTTTACCATTTATTTTGTCTAGTTTCTCTCTGTATCAGATTGCTAGTTGAGCATCCAATAATTGTACTTAGATTTACTATTGTATAATAATAAAACCCTCAGATTTGGTGCACCTGTTTTCCCACATTTGGTTTTTCTGGGGACATTTATCAAAAAATAAAGATGTTATTGTGTTGTATTTTCTTTCTTGATCAGTCTCTTGTTTCCACATATAAATTAATTAATTGAAGGCTACAGTGTATGTATTTCAATATTTTTCGTAGGAAAATGCAAATAACTTGTTCATGTAGATCTAACAAGTAGGAGAAATATCATCAATTGTTGTAGTAGGGATTCTGGTTTAGGAATTTTCACACTTGCAAAAACATGCCTACCAAGTTCCTTTGCTTGAACTTGAAAATATTGAATTTAGTTTCAAGAAAGTATACCTATACATCTATAATGGTCTCAGTCAATTTGGAATCAACCCTTTTGTTAGACTTGGCCTAAACATTTCTAGTCTTTGTTGTATCATTGGTTCATTAGTAACATTTAAGCTTTAAAGTTGCACTTATAGCTCGCTTTGATGCCCCCTTGCATAATGGTCCAATATGGACATCAATGTTTCCCAAATTTTGTCTCAACTTGGATGTCTCACATATTCACTTTTGCATACAAGCCTATATCTAGTTAAAGGGTTTCAACATGGCTAGTTAGTCCCATGTCTCCCAAATTTAGACATCAGCCTACCTCAAGTTTTTCTTCACCACAATGTCCCCTTTGATTAGATATATTTCCCAACGCATAGATGAAACCATTGTGGCATTAAAAGAGAATGTGCATCCCATAATCCCTGCATTTACACCGACCTCACTACCACCCAAATAGAATAAGGAGTATAGAAGCCAAACAATTAGTAACATTCTTGAAGAATCCAAGAGAATAAATATTGGAACATCTGACTCTAGGAAATAAGTTATATGATTATCAAGATCTCTCTCTACATCTAATTTGTCCTGCAAACCAATAGACATATCTTTTGTTGAAAGGGTGTGATGATCAAGGAAGTGCAATAAACTGCAAAAAATGTAGACAACAAATCCTTGATATTAGATCAATATAGACACCACCAAGGTTATTTCACAAATGTGAAAAGGAAAATTGCTAGTTTTGATTCAACTAGAAAACCCAATTCTATCTATAAATATTGTATATAATCTTATGATCCAGTAATCAAAATTATTTTTCCATGACTCTCAAGGGAAAAGAGTCCAATATTAGTCCTAGAAAGCTTTTAGAAAGAGGTCCACCTCTTAATAATACTCAACTCGCTATGTTTGACCAGAACATGATAGCTAAAATTCAATTTCTTTCCTATAAAATAAATGAGAAGAGCATATCTTAATGGAGAAAAAAAAATTGAATGACTACAATTGCCAACTATCTTTGTCTACAACAAAATATTGATGATTTAACTACAGATATATTACAATGAAAGAACATATCTCTACTATTCACAAATGAATGTGTTGTAGCGGTTGCAACACCCTCCAAAATGTTGGCTTACATCCAAATTTCAAAGCCTTCTTTGGTTTCTCCTTTGATGGTTGCAAACACTCGAGCTCACCCCATGAACTCTTGTGAAGTCTTTTCACCTTTTTGCTTGTTTGACCAATGATCATCTTTTGGCATATTGATTGCTTTGTCATGCTTGTGATTTTTTTTTGGTGAGTTTGAAGGTTTTTCTTTGTGTGTTTGGGTTGTCTTCGCTATGTAAACATTTGTCATACTCACACAAAAAGTTGTATGTACTATCACACAAGTGTCCTCACGGTTGTCCGAAGGTCTATCTCAAGCATCGCGCTTGTCACTTTCAGCTCTAAAACAGTCTCACTGAGGGCATGTTTTGTCTTGTTGTATTGGTGGTCTGTGTTGTGTCTTCGTCGAAGTATGCTAAGTGTATGATCATAGTGTCAAGTCTGCACAAGCTCACTTGCTTTCAACACTTAGCCATTTTCCTAAACATTTGTCCAACCAGACAACCCTCTTCCATTGGATCCTGACTGAGCTACACTGCGTAGTATCACCCCTTAGTGACCTTGCTCTTCTGCCCAGAACTGCACAGTGCTTGAGGCTATCCTCTAGGTCAGTTGCACTATGCAATCCCTAAGGTGAGCACCCTGTCTTCCTCCCAGAACTGTGCATAATTTTCCTCCATGTCCAAACTGAATTACGCATCTCTCAAACATAGTCATCAAGCTTCCTTCTGGTCCATCGGAACCCTACACTACACCAAGACCTGGGTCTGCACTGATCTCCAAAACTACACAGAAATTCCTGCTGGTCATTTGTTGCCTTGCTCTGCACTGCCTTCAGAAACTGTGCAGACATGTCCAGCAGGCCTCCTACTACCTGTCCCACACCAATCTCCAAAACTGTGTAGACATGTCCAGCTAGTCCTCTGTTTCCTTTCTCTGCATTGCCTTCAGAAACTGCATAGACATGTCTAACAAGCCCTCTGTTTCCTGTCCTACATTGTTCTCCAAAATTGCACAATCATATCTAGCAGGCCCTCTATTGCCTATCCTGCAATGTTCTCCAAAACTGTGTAGTCATGCTCAGCAGGTCCCTTGCAACCCTGTCATGCCTTTCTCTTGAAAACTACACAGAACTACCCAACAAGTCATCTGTAACCCTATTTTTCCTTCCCTCCAGGAACTGTGCAAAAGTTCCCCTCAAGGTCCCACCTTGTAGTTGCCACTGGTGTCCTTCACTGTGTAATTCTGCCTCCTAGTGGTCACTACACCGTTTTTCTCGATAGTGCAGGTTGTCCTCTCAGAGTTCCTCATTCAATCCTGAGTTGTGCTTTGCATTATCTCAGTGAGTTGTCCACCCTCCCTGTCACCCAGAACATGATAACAATACATCATGCTAGACTAGGAGGTTTGGATTTGATACCGTCCCGTCATGAGTGAATTGCAGGAACAGGTACACTGATAAATCATGGTGAGACAATGAACATAATGAAGAAGGAGCGTACATGCTAGAAGACTTGCTTGCAGCTAGACGGATGTACCAAGCACATCAAGAAACAAGCAAAAGGAACATATGCATTGAACCATCATGCAAGACCAAGACCATTGAAGGCCCCGCAACACTATGCCATACGAAGGAGAAGACAAAGCACACCAAGAGTACACCATCACTCAGCAGCGCAACAACTTGACACAGGCACCACAGTCAATTAGTACATGTCAGCAGTGTCATGTCAAGTTGTGTCATGAGTTGTCTTGGTCACATTACCACTATGGGCCACATCCGTTGTAACTAAATGTAATGTAAAGTGAAGTCGAATGGATGCACACAAGAAGTTGAAGAGTCATGTCATTTTAAAATTCATTGGAAGTTGAACAGTCATGAAGGTAGTCCAAGAGTCATAAGGGTCAAGTATAACCCTTGGCTATATATACCCCTCCCATTATATGAGCAAAGACTTTTCACCCTGGCTCCTTCCACATAGCCTTGAGAGTCTGTAGTTTGCTCTTTGAGGAGCGAGGAGTGGCTCTAATGTCCCACTATTGGGACTAGTGATGTATGGTGTACATATGTGTCTTGTGACTTTTTCTTAATTCAAAAGCCTGTTAAGTCCAACACGTTTTCATGCATGTTTTATAGATTTTTGTAAGACTACTCTTTAAACAGTTGTGATGCATGTTTGCTTAACTTGTACTAAGATAATTGAACTACTTTTGTTGTTTTAGTACTTACATTATTGAAGATGTGTTGTATTGCTATCACTGATGTCACATCCTTGTGGACTACTCCGCGGGATACTTGACAAACCATCTTTTTTTTCTGGTTATAACGACCATCACATCCATGTGGACTACTCCACTGGGTGGTGTATGTGTTGTCCCCTTCACCTTGGTTTTAATGACTTTCATGTCTACTATGGACTATTCCGTTGGATGATGGATAGACCCTTTCTAGTTCATGTGTGTTTCTTCCTGGGCAGTACTACTACCTCTCATTTAGAGGCTCACTTTATTCTCCCCCTTTGTAGTAAGAGAACCTTGACATAGTTTATATTACGCACTCACCAGGCACACGTACCTTGTTGTTTGAAGATACCAGCATAACGCTCTCATGTGCTGACAGCTAGAGCCAAGGTAGATCCCTAAGTATATGGAAACTGAGCCTTCATACTAGATGGGACTTCTACACCAAACGATGTGAGGTCTAGTTGGGACTTCACATTGGGGAGATCCCCTTTGTTGGCAGGTCTAGCACCATCAACAAAATGGTGTTATAAGCGAGGGCCAAATGACAGGTTGTGCCCGTAGAGTCTACTTTGAATCTCTTATTTAAAAATGGCTCTTCCTGACATCATAATCTTGGGATTTCTTTCTACAAAGTTCGAATGTACTATCCCAACGGAAGGTACGCATGACCTATCCAAGTTAAAGTTTAGCGTTGAGGGTGAACCATCTTTTCTTGTGCATGTGTGCCAAGTTATAAACTTTTACCTACGCCACAAGATAGAGTACAAAGATGTTTGGAATGTATTACTCACCCTCACATTTGAAGGTCGTGCTCAATGTTGGTGTTACACATTACCCTTTTCCTCTATTGATTCAATTGGCCATCTTGCCGAAATGATGATTAAAACGTTCTATGAGTATAGCCACCAGGATTTCTGTGAATTTTTTTATTTTCACTTAAGTATGGAGCCAGACGAATTAGTTGAGTACTTTTTTGATCGCTTCCTTCACCTTTGTTACGAAATTATTGAACAACTTGTGAAATTTAACTTCTTGAGGGAAGAGTTTAAATGCTTGGTTCATACTTCTTAATACGATGAGCCTCATGATTTCCTTTCCTCCCCAAATCTTGCAGATCATGAGGCACCTCAAATTGTAGAGGAGGAGCCCAATGCCATGTTTGTTCCTTATCCTCCTTCCTTTTTAGTCTTGATGTTGGTGCCCCCTTGCAGTGATGGAAAAGTTGAGAAATATGCATAACATGTCCCCAACCCATCTTCTCATCCATCTCCTGCTTCAATGGAGGAAATTCCAAAATGGCTCAGAAAGCCTATAGCAAAGACTCACCCCTCATTCTACAAGAGGATATCACCATTCATAAATCAAGTCTCGAATATGATCTGCATCTCTATCATCCTCCTTCATCTACAAGCCATGACTCCTTGTACCATGACCTGCCTGATCAATCTTCTTCACCAGTTAGTTGTTCGCATTCACTTGATTCTCAAATTGTTGGCTCAAATTGTGGTCAGGTGCAAGGCAGTCACATTACACAGGCAGAGGAGCAGAAATGTGTGGACATTATCAATCTTCCCTCTCTGATTCAAAATTGTGTGCATCAAAACAATGAGCTTCCATTCTTGAATGATTCTCAATCTACTAATCTCAATGGAACATCTTGTACAATTAATTCTTTCGATCAACCCCCAACCTTGGGTAGTCATCACTCCCATGCTTCCATATGCTATGATGAGTGCCCAAGCACATCATGTGATCTTTCGTTTTCTCATGAAGTCTCTAACTCACATATAGAATGTGCTTCGGTCAAAGAAGACATTATTATCGAAACATCCTCTTCACTTCACTTGCTTGTGTGTCCTACCATTCACAATGCATCCACATGCGTTGAAGATACTCCACATTCTCTTGTTTATTTATCTGATGATTTATCTCCTCAATTGACACAAGGTAGTGAGTCTGTCCATGATAAAGTTGAAAACAGTCTAATCACAGTGTTCTTCCCATTCCCTGTCATCTCTTAGTGTGCATGAATATGACTCTTCAAATCATCTTACTGAAGCTGAAAAATATGGTGAAACCTGTGACAGAGATGCCTACCATCCTGAGAATAGTTTTGAAGTCAGCAACAACAACCATCCTCAAGACATTCATGATCTGGTCCACACTTCCAAATATGATTCTGAAATTCTGGAAAGTTCCAGAACATACCAAGGAGTAAAGGCACTTCAATATCCTTTGATGGTTATTTCAGGTCCTTGAGACTCTAATAAGCCCCCCGAACTAAATCAAATCTAGTTTCTCACGCACAATCCATCTATCTGCATGGTTTCATTCAATTTGGATCCCCATGCGAATAATTTTTGGTGTTCTGGGTGTGATCTTTCAAATTTTCAAAATTTTACTTATGCTTGAATCCACAAATTTGTTATAGCACGTCTATCTTCATGTGCATCTCTTACATCAAATTCGCGTTGGGAATGTATATCTCTCATGAAATCATGGAATTGTGAAGTCGATCATCTCAAAGAATGTTTTTTCCCACAATCATACTTATCAAATTTTCCCTCTCATAATCATCTCCTTAGTCTTATTGTGAATCTTGTATTGCGAATCTGCCCACTCATCACACCAGCAATCCCCCTGTGTCATGATGCACACACGCGCTATCACATGAATCAAGTTCCTCTCCCCAACTAGTTTCACGTATTCACAATGCTAGCATCTCTTTTAAATTATTGTGATGACCATGATTCCTGTACAATATTTCACCAGTTGTAGGAAGGTGATCTGCCATGTCTAGCTCACAGCAAATTTGGTTCCATTGTTCAGATCATTTACCAGATTGTTCAAATGAAATTTTATTTGTTCATTTCAAACTGGGAATCTGATGTCTCAACCAGCTCATCTGATAATTCCTCTATCTTTGGTGACTATCACTCAAATTTTCATTTTCCCATTAGCACATCCAATGACATTTTCTTTGCGCTCTCTAATCTTCACTCTTTAATATCTCTCTCTTTAGATTTCCATCAAGTAGATGAGGCACTTCAGCCTGTGTCGATGGTTATGGCAAGTCCTCAATGTCTTGGCATGACTACCGAGAATGATAAAATTTATTTTTCTTTACAAGATCCTCATCGTGATCCCGTCTTTCAAATCAAGAATTCGTCCTCTCAAAAATCAAGAGGCTTTCCAAACGACCATCAAGAATTTTATGATCCAATCATTGAATGGCTGGAACAATATTACTTGGAAAACCATGTTGCACAAAACAAGTTTCAATCCTTCCTCACGCTTTCTAAGGAGCTCACTACAAACAAGGATGCATCTACAAGAATATTCTGAGGTTTGTTTAGAAAGGGTATCCATCATAAAGGTAAGCATGTGTGTTGGGTGGTTGTGACACATCTTTCTGCCCATGGGAAAGACCTTCATTTCCGTGTGCAGCTTGTTCAAGTTTTTGTATTTTCTGTTGCACACTACTTTTTATCTGTTTTAATCACTTGTATCTTTGTGGATGAAAGTCGAGACTCGCAGGGAAAGTTTTAAGGATGGAAAATTATCTTGAAGTTTAAAAACATTCGCGAATGTCACTATTCCCTAATATGAAAACTATAAAACTTTTATTGATGTATTTGTAAAATTATTTAGATTTATAATGATTTTATATATACTCTCTATATAATGTTGATGATTTTTAATATAGAATAATTTTATAATGTAAAATTTGGGCGAGTCATTTTTATAAAAAATGGAAATTGGAGAATCTTTTTTTTGGAAAAATCATGGAAAATTATTCCACATGCGAATATTAGCCCATAAAATTTTCCATGATCGAGAGAAACTACAGTGGCTTCACTGGAAATTTCATTTCACGTAACCCCGACCATTTAGTTGTTAGGATAGGAGTAGGATTAGTTGCATCTCAGCTTTCCCTTCCTTGCATTCATCTTGCACTCATAGTCCATCATGGTTTTCTTGTTTCACATCTTGTTGCCTTAGTCATTTTGCTTTCTTGTCTTCTGGTTTTGTTTCCTTGTTATGTATGCCTTTCCTCTCATTTTGTTTTTCCTTTCGTGTTGATTTTTTTGTTTATTTTCAATATGCGAATAATTGTTGTTCATGCACTGTGTTCTAGTTTATGAATGGGTATGTGGTTGAAGTTCAAAGGGCCTTGTGACACTGCAATGGTTGGCCAATCTTGTGTCCATATTCTTTGTTCTTACTTGTAACTTTTGGTCGATGAAGTTTGAAGAAAAATGATCCATCTGTAAGGAAAGTTTTGGTTGAACCATGAACCCATGTCTAGTCTAGGAAACCTCATGCGTATACTCACTTTTCTGCTCTGGTGTGTTCAAACTTATCCAACTAGTAGAAACAGAGAAGGGGAAAATCTAAACGAGCAAACCTGAATCAGAGGCATTTATATGCTTCTATGAAGGAACAACCTCTCCAGCTCTCAATAAGTCAGGATCCCTCTTTCACCCCAAAACTAAATAAGTTCCTATGCATAGTTATCTTTCAAAAAATAACAAAGGCAAAAGAATAGAAAGGCTTCCTACGCAAAGAGTGAAGCAGGAAAATCCACTGGGGTACTGTTCAGGCTCGCTCATAGTGGAGAAATGATTATGTTCCTCCGTGACTCCGTCATGGTATTGTCCAAGCTTGCTGGTAGTGGAGCAACACCAGAGATGAAAAACTATACTCTGAAAATTTTAATCTCACGTGCCAAACTACCCTTCTCAATTTGAAACACTATGATCTAGCTGAATTTTTTGGCATTGAACTGAGTTGGTACAAGGTGAATCTTTTTTGTCCACAACGTATGTGGGGAAGACAAAGTGATCCACAAAATGAATCAATACTTCCTGAAAGGCCAAGGCCCTGTATTGTAAATGAACCAAAATAGAGAAGTTGGTATTTAACCAGTGTATGACCAAGTGTTGTAGTGACTACAAAACCCTCCAAAATTTTGGCTTACATGCAAATTTCAAAGCCTTCCTTCATTTTTCCTTTGATGATTGCAAACATTCGAGCTCACCCCATGAGCTCTTGTGAAGTCTTTTCACCCTTTTTCTTGTTTTTCCAACAATCATCTTTTGGCATATTGATTGCTTTGTCATGCTTGCAATCTTGTTTTGGTGAGTTTGAAGGTTTGTCTTTGTGTGTTTGGCTTGTCTTTGATGTGTAAAGATTCATCGTACTCACACACAAAGTTGTAAGTATTTTTGTGCAAGTTTCCTCACGATCGTCCGAAGGTCTATCTCAAGTGTCATGCTTGTCACTTTTAGCTCTAAGACAATCTCACTGAGGGCATGTTTTGTCTTGTTTTACTAGTGGTCTATGTTGTCTCGTCATCAAAGTATGCTAAGTGTATGATCACAATGTCAAGTATGAACAAGTTCACTTGTTCAAACACATAGCCATTTTCCTAAAAATCTGTTCGCGTGGACAACCCTCTTCCACTGGAACCCGACTGAGCTACACTGTGTAGTCTTAACCCTCAGTGACCTTTCTCTGCTACCTAGACCTACACAATGCTTGAGTTTGTCTTCTAGGTCAGTTGTACTACACAATCCCTAAGGTGAGCAGCTAGTCTACCTCCCAGTACTACGCAGAAATTGCCTCCATGTCCAAACTGAATTGCACATTTCTCAAACACAGTCATCAAGCTTCCTTCTGGTCTGCAGAACCCTACACTACACCAAGACCTAGGTCTGCAAATGATCTCCAAAACCACGCAGACATGTCCTGTTGGTCCTTTGTTTCCTTGCTATTCACTACCTTCAAAAACTGCGCAAACATGTCTAGCAAGCATCCTACTACCTGTCCCACGCTAATCTCCAAAACTTCACATACATGTCCAATAGGCATCCTACTACCTGTCCCATGCTAATCTCCAAAACTACACAGACATGTCCAACCAGTCCTCTACCGCCTTGCTCTGCACTACCTTTAGAAATTGCACAAACATGTATATCAAGCCCTATGTTGCCTATCCTGCACTATTCTTCAAAACTATGCAGTCATGTCTAGTAGGCCCTCTGTTACCTATCCTGCACTATTCTCCAAAATTTTGCAGTCATGCTCGACAAGTCCCTTGCAACCTTGTCATGCCTTGCTCTTGAAAGCTGCAGAACTGCCAAACAGGTCCCTTGCAACCCTGTCTTTCCTTCCCTCCAGGAACTGTGCAAAAGTTCCCCATAGGGTCCCACCTTGTAGCTACCGCAAGTGTCCTTCACTACCTAATTCTGAATTCCAGTGGTCACTACGCAGTTTTTCTTGATAGTGAAGTTTGTCCTCCCAGAGTTCCTCATTCCAACCGCATATGTGCTCTGTGTTGTCTCAATGAGTTTTCCTCCCTCACTGTCACCTAGAACATGATAATAATACATCATGCTAGACTAGGAGGTTTTGGATTTGATGTCATCCCGACATGAGTGAATTGCAGAAATAGGTACACTAATAGATCATGACGAGACGACAAATGGGATGAAGAAATATCGCACATGCTAGAAGACTTGCTTGTAGTTGGACAGACATACCAAGCACATCAAGCAACAATCAAAAGGAACATATGCATTGAACCATCATGCAATACCAAGACCATCGAAGGCCCCGCGGCACTATGACATGCAAAAGAGAATACAAAGCACACCAAGAGTACATCCATCACTTAGTAGCACAACAGCTTGACATAGACACTACAACCATCCAATACATGTCAACAGTGTCATGTCGAGTTGTGTCATAAGTTGTCTTGGCCACATCACCACTATGGGTCATATTCGTTGTAACTCAATGTAAAGTAAAGTGAAGTCCAATGGATGCACACAAGAAGTTGAAGAGTCATGTTAGTTGAAAATTCATTAGAAATTGAACAGTCATGAGGGTATTCCAAGAGTCACAAGGGTCAAGCATCACCCTTGGCTATATATATCCCTCCCATTGTATGAGAAAGGGCTTTTCACCTTGGCTCCTCCCATATAGCCTTGAGAGTCTGTAGTTCCTTCTTTGAGGAGCGAGGAGTGGCTCCAATGTCCCACTATTGGGACTAGTGATGTATGGTGTACACAAGTGTCTTGGGACTTTTGCTTAATTTAGAAGCTTGTTAAGGCCAACATGTTTTCAAACATGTTTTATAGATTTTTGTAAGACCACTCTTTAAGCATTTGTAATGCATGTTTTCTTAACCTGTACTAAGATAGTTGTACTACTTTGCATTTTTTAGTACTTACATTATTGAAGATGTGTTGTATTTCTATCACCACTGTCACATCCTTGTGGACTATTCTGCGGGATACTCGACATACCATCTTTGTTTTCTCGTTATAATGACCATCACATTCGTGTAGACTACTTTTCTAGGTGGTGTACGTGTTTCCCCTTCACCTCTGTTTTAACGACACAGTTACATTATGCACTCACCAGGAACACATACCTTGTTGTTTGAAGGTAGCAGTGTAACACTCTCATGTGCTGACAGCTAGAGCCAAGGCAAATTTCTAGGTATATGGAAACTGGGCCTTCATACCAGATGGGACTCCTACACCAAATAGTGTGAGGTCTAGTTGGGACTTCACATTGGGGAGATTCCCTTTGTTGGTGGGTCCAGTGCCATCAACGGAATGCAAAAAAGTAAATCGAGGTCATCTAGTGAACATGAAATTGATACCATGTTCATGACATGTCTTTCAAATTATCCAAATAGAAGTAGTTATTGATGAGATACAATACCATGTGATACCTCCTCCTCCCCCTCTTGTTTTGTATATAGATGATGAGCATGGCCCTAGAAAAATTTGGACAAAAAAATCAGGTTCTACTAACTTAGCCCTTAAGGTTATAAATATTGATCCGAATTGGATCCACAAAAAGACTGTCAAGAACCTTGACTGTATTGAGTTGAACAAATCTCTAATGAAATCCAAAACAACGATAAAAAATGCCTTGAACCAGTGGCAATGGCCACCAACGTGGAACGATGAGGACGTCGGTCAAAGTGTGTTGAACGAGGCCCATGGAGACTATGCAGGAGGTCAAAATAGCCCCTGGGAGCCCCGAATCGGGAAAAGGAGGCAGTTTTTGATGCGCGATTAGCGCTCACTAGGAAAAAATGGCTAAAGTGGAAAAGCCTTAAGCACTCGGTCACGTTGGGAGCCAGAGAACCAGGGCGGAGAAAGAAAAGCGCTAAAGGACAAATGGCGGGACCCGCGCTCTACAAAACCGGTGGTATTGATTGCGGCACCCTTGAATGGTAAGAGGTTTTGGAGGAAATTGGAGAAATCCCACTCGGCGATCGACGCGTGGCAGCGGAGGTGAGAGAAAAATTGTTGTGATCGCTCGCTATTGGTCGAGCAAGCCAACCGCGCTCGATATGCGTATGACGTTGGATTTGGAGGAGCCTTGATCGGATGACTGAGATTGCGCTCGATGGAGGAAGCAGAATCGACGGGGGATTAAGCCACATTCTAAAAGGATTTGGAATCTGGTTGATCACCACGGTGGAGAAAGGACGCATACATGGCGTAACGAAAGAAATGAACCGACGAAGCATGCTGGTACTAGTTAGATGGAGACAAGTGGCCATTTCCCGAGCATTCATGCTGACGCCGAACAGGGAACTCCAAGCACAACTGCAGAAGGTGAATCGACGTAGGTGGGAGAGGAACCAAATAGGAATAGGGATCGAATGGCTAAAGCCATGAACAGAGACAATCAAACCAGAGGAAGTCGGAACCAAGAGGAGAGTCCGAGCGACTGAGAGAGACAATGGACAGTGAACCCTGAGAGGAGGACTGAACACGGAGAGCAATAAAGCCAAGCAGAGGTGATAGAGGGCCGAGATGACCATAGGTAGCATCGAGCACCAGAGAGCTTAAATATTCAAGCCTTCCCATAGAGGAATCTTTCCGGATTGAGCATCACAGTTGGCTCTTTCCATTGTAGACCAAGGGTCACAAAGCTGGTAGGAAGAACAAGAGTCTATGTACTCCAGGTGGATTGGGGAATCCAAGAACCACCCTGCCAAGCAAACCTGCTTTAGGAGAACTCACATTGAGTCCCTGTAATTGTAATTCTCTACTTAAAGACACAATAAAACAAGGCCACCACTGAAAACTAGACTGGAGATGTAGCCCTCGAGGGTAGGGTGAACTCCTTATTAAAAATTGTTGTGTCTTTGTGTTGCTTACTGTATTTCTCTGTTGTCTTTCCATTTATTTTATGTGTATTCACAATCTGATCGATCCGTTGTTTCAATAACATAGAACACACACACTAGCACATGATTCTGTAATACCTTTTTTTAATTAAATCTTCAACTAAGGTCACTCATAGGGTGATTATCAGATCAAGTGGTATCAGAGCTTTAGGCTGTAAGGTTAGACAATCTTGTGTTGGTTTAGCTGTGAATGCTCACTAGATCAAAGCCCAAATTAGGAGAAAGAGAGTTGGTGGAAACCAATCCTAAAATTGGAAGAGTCTATTCTCGGAAGACAATGTCAGAGGAAGATTTTATGGGGCCAAACCCTCAATTCATAGAAAGTTTCCTAGCTATAAAGTCTATGGTAGAAGAAATGTATAGGGACTTTAGAAAGCATAAGGATGAAGGTTCATCAGATTCTAAACAAGATAAAGAAAAAGATGAGTCTCATTCCCATGACCACTCCAAAGGAAAGGGGAAAGAGGAAAGTTTTCTCACACCTCCTAATAGCCCTATGCATAATAAGAAAGCATCTTTGATTAAGTTAGATGTTAAATTTGATTTGCCTATATATGATGGAGAGCTGAATGCTGAAAGTTGGACAATTGGATTATACAAATTGACGTGTATTGTAGAGTACAGAAAATAAACTCAGACAAGAGTAAGATTCAACTAACAAGCCTACGCCTAGAAGGCACTGCCTTGGTTTGGTGGGAAGGCAGAACCCAAGCTGATATGAAAAGACATGGTAAGACCATCTCTGTCTGGAGTGAATTTGTTTCTACAATCAAAAAGTAGTTCTATCCATTGGCCTACATGCAACAAGCCATGATGAGTTGGCAAACTCTTCGGCAGTTGAAGGGGCAAAGTGTGCAAGGGTATACTCAAGAGTTCAGAAAGAGAGCATTGATGTTGGGTATCTCATTAGACTCACTAAAGACTCTTTTGAAGTACATTGGTGGTCTACACAGCTACATGAGGCATACCATCCTCATGTTTAACCCCACTTGTATAGATGAAGTATTTCTACAAGCTACTCATCTAGAAGCTAGAGGAAAGAATGGAAATCCAGAAGTTGGGGGACCATCCCAACCCAATGTAAGCAAGAGCAAGGAGAAAAAGCAGAAGTGGAAAGCAAGGAAGGCTAATACTGCACAAAAAGGAAAAGCTTCATGCACTCACTATGAAAAGGAGGGGCATGATGATGAGCACTGTTGGATTCTGCATCCAGAGCTAAGACCTAATAATTCCGAGGGCAAGAAGAAGAAGACTGATGCAACTATTCATAAAGAATTGGGGTCAGACTCGGGAGATGAAACAATCATTGCAGCCACAGGTATAAAAGGTAAGAATTCTGAAGCATCTACTAGTAATTCTGCTCAA
>APFE030660490.1:2308-14405 GCA_000404065.3 Pinus taeda | reverse complement strand
AGTTGATATTCCATGTCTACATCAAAACCATCAAGAAAATCAATTAAATCTAGGCCAGGGGAGGGCTTGATGTTTGTAGGAATTACATTGTAAACAATATTAAACCGTTCACAATATTCTTCCACAGTTTCATTTGGCTTTCTTTTTAGTCTTTTTTATTCATTTAGGAGTTGAAGTGGATTTTTCTTGATTTCCCACCTAGCTAGGAAAGTTTGATGGAATCCATGAAGGTTAGTTATACTTCTTGCAGGTAAACTCCTAAACCATTTCTTGACTTCACCCCTAACCTTTGAGCAAACAATATCATTTTTACATTAGTCTCATCTACTTCTTGAAGGTAAAAAACATCATTCATTCTATCCACATGTTGTTGAGCAATATGAGAGCCAATATTATCAAAGGTTAGAATTTTGGACTAGTGTTATAGCACCATTTACCACTCATGGTAGATTTGATGCTCTGGTTATGGCCTAGGGCAACCCTTCCTTTCCAGACTTGATCCAAATTCCAAAAAATAGTGTTTTAATTACCATACGGTATTTTTCCCTATATAAAAAGCGTGTACATGCGGGTTAGTATAGCCAACCTGCGTATATGGGTTTAAACACTAAAAAATATATAATCTCCTTAAATTCGGGTGGAGTTTATAGGTTTTACCTATTACTCACCTACTATAGCTCATGGGCTAACTATTTCCCAACTGAAAAAATTAATTTGGAGAAGTACAAATAAACCTCCATGGGAAAGCCTAAGGGGGGGGGTGGGGGGGGTGGGGAGATGAGATATTGATATTATAGTTTATTACATCCCTGATCAATTCTGAAGAAATCCCTATGCCTCCTGCACTCCCAAGTTACAGGAAACCTTTATTTCCTTCTTTGAGATGTCTTTCATCCCTTTTATGACATCCTTTTGTATACCGATGGAGGAAGATCGCTGATGCCTGGGTAGGACGGATCCATAGGATGGTTCTGCTTGGAGCTGGAGGAAGACTCAAATTGTAGTTTTCCACATTTCATTTTGCTTACATCAATAAAGAAATGTTGTTATGTTCTTGATATTTATTGTTTTTGTGCATAAATCTATGTTATGATTTACATATGAAATCTTATGTTAATGCTCATTTTTCTCACATGCTTATATGATTTAACACCTATATCATAAACATGCTTTCTATTACTCTTGGGCATGAAATCCCCCCAAGGCATGTTTTGGGGCTCAAAGCCCAAGCTTTGACCGAATCTTGTTGTAAAGCTCCGCGAATTATGGGTGCGGGGTGCAAAAGTATAATAGAGTCACAAGGTTGTCTGCCCTAGTTTTGTAATGTAATGTCGATTGGATAGACCTACCCATGGTCCGCAGACCATGGGATTGTATAAATAGAGTGAGGCTCTAAGTTGATAAAAACGAGTAGAGAAGTAAGAAAGAATCTAAGGGATTGAGTTGCAAGTGTAAAGTGTGTCTTTGGGTCATAGAGTAGGAGAAGGCTCTGCAGCTGAGTGCGCAAAGGCCTAGTAGTCCGCAGCTGAGTGTGAAAACCCCTGCAATTGAGTGCACAGACCCCTGCAGCTGAGTGCGCAGGGTGAATTTGAGTCTGTAACTGAGGAAGGAATTAATAAAGAGAAGTTTTTTCATAATTTTTTGTATCTGTTCTTGGATTAATGCATGTTTGTTATGATTTGCAAATATACTATTTATTTACTGTACGCACCTATATGAATGATTTATATTATTAAGTATAACTTAAAGCACACAAGTAGGCTAAGATAATCAACTAACATTGGAATATTAGTAAGGTCTTGGGTAATAATGCAGAATCGCGGCGTTCAGCCCCTAGGTAGGGCTGTTCGAAGGCAGTATATCAGACTGAAAGGTATGGGAAAGTGCACGAAGCAACCTCTGTGCAGGGTCAAACCGGGGACCACTTGAACTCATTAGACATATCCAGGGTGTGGAAACCTGGTTCTAACACCCTCCCATACTACTTCGAGTGAGACCTCAGTCTGCACTTTGCGGACTGTTGCCGAAAGGGCCAGTAGTACCAGGATTTGTTTGGCTAACTTAACTCTGAACCTGGGTCAAGCCCTAATAAGCCAACAAATGGTTTTCTTGTCGAGACCGAGATCTACATAGAGATGTCTGATGTCGTATCAATGCAATCCGAAAAATAAAGGAATTGAAGAGTGGTTGGATAGGAAGATTCATGAGTTTGTGGTGCAGGAAAATAGGAATCTACAATTACTGAAGGAAGAGTGGTTAGATTGCTACTTATATACAGAAATCCATGAAATTTTCTTTGCATCCTTCCCCTCAGAGCTATACGAGTGGATTGCAAAGCTAGCAGATAGTCAAGGAAGATGCAAACTTGACAAACGTATTATGTGGAATCCAGAGTTAGTGCGCAGACCGGAAGCATTGAAATATAAGATCGCGAGCAATGTGGATCACTGGCTCGATCGAATTATAGGAGGATTTATCACTGGGTTGGCAGTAGATACTTTAGTCAGTTATAGCGAGGCGGAACGACACTTCCTTAAAGGACAGAGGTAAGTACGTTAAATCTTTGAACACTTGGATTAAAATGCTACTATGTGAAAAGCAGGTTATGCAAATAAATTGATGTTTAGTTTTACGTGAAGTGGGAGGATTTACAGAAACAAAGGTAGCGCAAAATTAGAAACTAGCCCCTTGATTTCACCTCCATGAGAAAGAAAGGAAGAAATTGTGAAGGTTTCACCAAGACGTGCGATCAGTCTAATAAAGCAGTGAATTCCACACATACCACTTCCACCTACACTGTTAATACCCAGGTTGTTCCCTATGACTCCCAAGGGAATACGGCCGGGGTAACCACCAACCAATCTTTAGACTACAGCTCCTAGCCCAGCTGTAATCAGAGAGGGCTCTCTCTTGTGAGGTTTGTCACTGTTTTAATGGAGTTTTAGGCTAGTTATGAAGTGAATGTTTGATTGTTTTTGTGTTTGGTTGGGAGGATGCTTCTAATAATTTTAGAGCTTTATCTGCAGGTGAGACTAATCCATTGGGCAATGGGGTCTGTCGCTGTTGTTTCCTTGAGATCCTGGCTTAGTGCAGCTGGAATTACAGGGCCTGTATGTATTTCATCAAACAAACTGTAAATTGTGATGGTGAAATGATATACAGCTAGCAAAGAGCATTTAAGGATTCTTTACTGAGCTAGGTAGTGGGAAAGAGGTCTACTATTTAGGAGCAATTACTTGAATTCCTGAAATAACAGAGCACTGTGATTATATAGTATGAAAGGTAGCATTTAAGAATTACTCTTTCGATGCCATAACTAAGGAAAACATTTAAAATAGCTTAGATTGATCTCAGGGTAATCAACGATTAAATCCTAAGACTATTCTTTTTCCTTGCTATTTAGGTATTGAGTACATGGAAAACATGAAAGATATATGAAAGTATAACAAACATATATAAGAGAGAGTAACAAGAAAACTTATTGAGCCATGGAATACACAGGAATCCTGCACCTTTCAGCCACACCAGCAAGACATCAAAGACATAATGCTTTGGGAAATCCCATCATCCTTTGTATTAGTTGTCTGAAGATTTACAATACAAGAGTAACAGAATAGATATCAAGAGATTTCTTACATCCGGAGTCCAACCCCTGCTAACCAACGCAAGGGGATATATATAGGAGTCTTTTTACACAATATCTCAGGCATTGAGTCATCTGAGAGGGAAAATATCTTCTTTTACTCGTACAGGGCTTGCAGATGAGAAGTTATTACAATCTTAAATGAGTTATAAAGGCTCTTAACTCCCGTCAGAGCAATTTTGACCTTTGGGGCTCACAGAGTCGGTTGAGCGGCTTTAACATAACTGTTGAATGATGTGTCTGTGCAGCTATTAACTTCTTGTGTCTTCTTGGCCCTGCCACCTGTGCCTGCTGATGTTGTTGTTGTGGCCGTGTACCTATGCTAAGTTGGCTCAGCGTCTTCATACCTGTTGATGTATCTTTGTCCTGCTGTGTATGAGATGCAAACTTCTTGCTGAAGAGAAAATCGTGATTACTGACTTTGGTTCAACAGTAATCTTATTAATTCCTGCCATGTATCTAGTGGAGGCAACTGATGTTTCAAAATTGACCCCATGGTCTCATCAGCCTCTGTATACTTATAAAAGTGAGGGGGCTCATCAAATAAGTGTGCAATTTCATTTCTAATAAAAAATAAATTATCTATTCTATTAAAAATAACCTGCCCTGTTACTGGGCCTGCTTCTGAAGATGTACTAGGTGCCTCAGCAATCTGTGTTGCTGAAAAACTGCTTACTCTCTTGACATATTTCTCATGTGAGAGTAATTTTCCTGAATCTAATATGCTGGGGATCCCCCTGTCCTGTAAAGCCATGAACCTGTTCTGAAATTTATTAATATTAGCTTGCATATCCTGGATTCTTCTGTCCAGGGTCTGAATCAGGTTTCTCATTGTCAGGACTCTTTTGATTAAAGAGATAGTCTCAGTCCTGTTTCCAATCCCCATTCTTACCAGCTGGGAACTTGTTCTATAGTTCAACACTTCTATCATCTTAGGGGCAATCTCAGGCATATTGCCTAGAGATGCCCTTGCCCTCTGCATTTCTTTTCTTGCTCTGCCTATGAGCGCCACTTGCTCATATATGGCCTCAATATATTCCCATTGGTTTGTTATTGATTGGCCAATGGTGGTCCAGATGACCTTTTTGAGCTCTGTTGTGACTTTATCCAATGTGAGCTCCTTTTCCAGTTCAGCAATCCTCTTTTTCAGGGCCTTTACCTCCCTTTCCCTCTCAGCCACATTTTGTTTTGATTTATCATATTTTTCATTTATCTTTGCCAGATTGTCCTGGGCTTGGCTTAGCTCAAACATCTGGGACTCCAGTACCTGTATTTCTTTTCTGAGCTTCTGCATGTCTAGGCTTTCAGCCTGCTCTGTTTTCGGTGCTGATGTGGTTGGTGTTGTGCTATCTGGAGCCTCTTGTTGCACTTGTTGGTTTGGAGGGACAATGCCTTGAGGGGTTTCCTCAAGGTTTATTGTTTCTGGAGGTGGCTGGGAAGATTGCCCTGCCTCCTTCTGCTGCAATGCTGCTTCCAATGTGGCTTCTGTTTCCTGCAGCTTTTCTTGTGTTTCGATCAACTCCTTGTATAATGTCATTAATAAGGAAGCTGCATCCTTTTCTTGCCTCTGTTGGGCAACCTCATCCGTCTGCAGGTGGAGAGTTGGTGGGATTTTCAATTTTTTCTTTATTGCTGCCATGTCTGCATCCCTCAGCTTGAGGACTTGTTGTACAGCCTTAACATCATTGGGGTCATGCCCAAACTCTATTATTATTTCTTCTAAGGCCTTGATCCTGTTATCTTTAGCTTGGGAGGATGCCTTCTCCAATTCAAGCTGTGCTGCAGTATTGTTTAGGCTATTTTGCAGCCTGTAGTTGATCAAGGTCTTATCTGCCAAGGTGGCATAGACCATCTCACCCGTCTGTTTGTGAAGCTCAATCTGATCTATTGGGTGGATGTCTTTTGACAGGACCTCCAGATTGGTCCTGATGTAGTCTACAGCTGTTTGTGGTTGCTGCACTATTGGAGTGAAGTGGCTCATTGTCATCCTTCCTTCCTGCACATCAAATGCGGACATGAGCCTTTGTTGATTTGCAGGAGCCATGTTTAGCAGGTGATTGTAGAGCCGGATCTTTATTGGCTCACTCCTTCTTTTGGCATCTTTGAATTGTTGTTTTATGCTTTCACCTGTTCCCTGCTGCTGCCCTGAGGAGCTCACCTCTCCTAATGCTGCCTTGTCTTGTTCCTGCTGCAAGGAGCTGGCAGAAGCCTCCATACTTGGCATTTCCTCCTCTGAGAAGGGATTTAGCCTTTGCCTCTTCTCTGATGTTTCAGTGAGGGGAGTCTCCCTCTCTCTTTTTCTGCTAATATCCTCCCTTTGAGGGGTTTGGAGGATGGAGGAATCAACTCTGGAATCCTGTCTTGGAGGCGCCATTGGTGTTGTCTTTTCTTGGGTAGCCATTTGGGCCTCTCCTTTCTGCTTCTCCTGACCCTGTTGGTCTCCTTGTTGTTGTTCCTGCTGGGGCTGCTGTTGTTGGCCCTGTTGGCCCTGTTGGTCCTGTGGTTCTTCCATAACTTTATCCTTGCCCTTGCTCTACCCTTGATCTGTAGTTAGCACTGCCTCTTGTTGTGTTACAGAGGATGAAGCAGCTGCTCCTGTTTGAGGCTTTGGCAGAGAAGGCACCTGAGAAGGACATTCTAAGTCAGCCATTTTTAACAAATGCCTTCTAGCCCTTTCAACTAGTTCTTCTTGAGTCACAGGCTCTTCTAATGTGTTTCTTCTCCACTTTGGTTGGTTGGCATGTCTTTGAATGTGGAGCATGCTCTCATGCTCATAGCTAGAGAGCTTGCATTTCTGCCTTTTCAAGGATATAAAGTTGTCAGGGTCATAGGGCTTCCAAAGGAAGCTTTGTTTTAGGCCAAGGCCTTCCAACATCCTATCTGCCTCTTTCCATCCTTCTCTTTTGTTTAGGACAAAGTGGCCAAGTTGGTTTCTAACTTTGAGCTGTGCCTTTTTATCCCTTCCTGCAAAGTGCACCTGATCGGCATTGCCAAATTTCCTGAAATACTCCAAGGCAAAGAGTCTCATGGGCAAAGAGTCTCATGGGCACATACCAGGGCAGCTTGTATGGGCGCAGCTCACACCCATATATTCTGATCACAGTGAAGTGTTGGTAAAAATACCAATCCCCTATGCTGTAGGCACTGGATAGCTGCAGAATCCTCTGCATCTCATCAGATAGTCTTGGAGGGGGCGAAGTTACAAATAGAGACATAGCTAGATGGATGAACAGGTCTATGAACTCAGAGTATGTGTATGGAGAGTATGCGAGAATGTGGAAGACTGAGGTCCAGTATACCACTGACCTAGGATTGCCTGCTGCATCAGTTCTCTTGATCTCAAAGGAGAACTTCTCATGTTGGTGGTATAGAATGAGATGATAAATGTATGAGGTGTATCTGAACACCCTCTCTCTGGACAAGTGTAGAAATTTCTCATGTATCTTGTCTGAGATATATGTAGCATAATGATAACAAATGGGGGTCTTACCAGGGGAAAACATTGTCATCATCACTAGTATAGTTTCCTCTATAAACTCCATTGATTTGTATCCCAACACTGAGCTTATCATGTATGCCAAGTCCAGACCCAGTTGATTTAGGTAGCCATCAAAGATGGGAGGGTGCAGCACTGTGTCAGATTTTGTGATAAACAATTGATTCAGCTTTAGGATCTATGCTTCTGTCAGTACCTTGGCTCCTTGGTTGATCAGGTCCAGCAGGGACAAAGGAACCAACTTCTTCTGGGTTTTGAACTGGAGCATTTCCCTGATGGCTTCAGGGGTTGTATAAAACACTACTGCACCCTGAGGGTTGAGCACAACCCTCTGCATGGGGTCATAGCAAACATCACATAGGTGAATGAGGTTAGGGAACTGATTGACTTGAGGTAGCTTGAAGATTGGGAGGGAGGATTCCCAAATACCTAGAATATCTGTTCCATCTCTATGTCTGGCTCTGAGCTCATTTAGCAGATGAATATGGAATTTGCATTTAGATGGGCGGTCCTCTGAGATTTGGTAATCTAGGTCTGCCAAATCTTGCCAATCCATCTCTCTCTGGGGGGCATTCAGGGGAGTAACATTGAGGGCTACTGATGCCGAGGGGGTATCCATGTCTGTTTGAATGTTTCTTGACAACTGATGAACGTGCTACCTAAGAAAGTTGAATTCAGAGGAATGCAAAGTAGCAGGATTGATTTATAGCAGAATAGAATACTGTTGGGCTCTTTGAGAAGGCTTCTTACAGAATTTAGCAGACCTCCTTTGATAATTTAGGAGCAGGTTATGAGTTCACGATTGCGCGAACAGAGAAGGGTTTCCACTAGAATTTTAGCACGAAATGGCTCTGCCAGTAGATTTCGACCTTTAATCCTTTGAGGGGGAGCTGGATATGCTTGGTTTTGTGGTGAATTCTTAGGCTTGTGCCGTGTTGAGGTAATTTTTACAATTTACTGTGAATAAACCAGGTTGTAAGGAGGTAGACGGGCAAATACCTGTTTGACAAATTGTTCAGGACGAAACAGTAGTTGGGTTCACGCTTTGAGCTTCTGTGGATGGTCTGGAATTGGCTGGTAAACTATTCGTCATAATATGCATGCAGACAGAGCAGAGGTGCTTTTACCAAAAATGATAAAAAAACGCGAAAAATCGTGAAAATATGGCCTTTTTTGGCTTATTGGCGCACTTTTTGAGTGACGTCAGCATGTGGGTCCGGGTCGGATGATGTCAGTAGGACGTCATCAGGTGACGTGGCAGCCTGAGACCGGTCCACGGGGGCGATGAGGTGGCGGCCAGATGGACGAATGGAGGACAGGGTGCGCGGTCGTGGCGCTGACGTAGGTGACAGCGGGGTGGGGACGTGGGTGGACAGGTGTCGCCATATCGGGCCCCCTCCTGCACGGAAAGGAATCTGTCAGAGGGGGCTCCGACGGAGTTTGGGAGCTACGCGTGACGTCATCGTCTGACAGATATCAGAAGGTATCTGTCGGACATCAGGGGCCTTTCGAAATCCACGAGAACCATTGATCTGCAGGCACGCGATCGGACGGATGTCGGGCAAGGAATCTGCACGGCGGATAAGGTCAACATATTTTAAAGGTCGGACGTTGGGCCCCTCCAAAATTCTTGTTGGCCGTAGATCTGGCAAGGCCGCGATCGGACGGTTATCGGGTCAACAAGCTGCACGGAGGATAATAGTCAGCGGGCGGATTATAATATAATATTTATCGGCAAGTACGCCAGGCGGGACCCTCCAGTTTATGAATGATTTTCAATAGTTTTTTATGATTTTCTTTAATAAAATCATATTTGCCCGGCGACGTTAGGAAAAGGCAAAACAAAGGTTTTCCATGCAATTTTTTCATACAAGGCATATGGAGGCAAAACTTAGGATAAGCGGGTTTGATGGATTTATATGGAAAAAGGCGCATATTGGCTCCCGACCTTAGAGTAAGGCGGGGAAGGTGGGTTTCATCATATTTTTGCCTTTTAGTGGTATAAGGGTGCTCAAAAGGGATTCTCCAAGGGTTTTTTAGGCAAAAATGGAGAGTTGACTAGGTAGATAGGCTCAGATGGAGACAAGGGGTTAGACTTGGGTTCTTGACCTTAACCAGATGTTAATTCAATGCCCTGGGGGTGGAAATTATGGCTATAATGCCAAAGAAGGGATATTTATACATTGTTTGGGGTTTATACACCATGGTGTTATAATAATAGGGGAAGTGAAGTATAGGGAGCTAGATACTAGAGTTAGAGGTTAATGAGGGGGGGAAATGTGAATGAAGACCAATACAACTAAGTTTTCTTGAAAACAACTTAGTGTAAAGAGTAGATCAAAATGAAAATAACTTTACACAAGAAATGTGGCTTTTAAAGGCCACAGAACCACCATAAGGCCTTGAGTCTCTCTTGTATACACAACTTGTGAAGGGAAGTAAGTAATGAGGGGTATACAAATGCAAAAGGAAAGTTAGTCATGCTCCACTCTGTTGCTTTGCCTGTACCTGGTTAGCAAATTTGATCTTGAAAGAGTCACCACTTCTGCAACCCCATCTACCTACCCAACTATTTTTCCTAGCATTTTTTATTTCTTCTTGGAGGGTGCACTTGGACTTGCAAACCCCTTGTATGCCTTTTCTTTTCCATTGGCTTTTTGCTTTCATTTCCTATCTAGCACTACCCTTATTTCTTCCAAGGCCCCAGATTAAACAATTGGGAACCTTAGTTTCTCTACCTAACTACTGATCTGCCAAGATTAAATAGTTTGGACAGATTTCTTTCTCTATTCTACAACATAAATTGAAAACATGGCATGATCTAGATTGGACTGTTGGGTCATCCATCAGAACTTTAATGAGTATGAAGACATATACACACCTTGTCTTTTCTTGCAAATATGGAACCTTTGTAGCAGAAAAGTGGAGCATATTTGGCACTTGAATTTGCCAATCATGAAATATGAAACCTATTGGTATAGGTATCCAACATACACCACCACTAGTTTCACCTTCTTCACCCTCGTCTTCGCCCACCCACCTCTGCCACCACCACAATTCAATATGGCAAGCGAAAAAAAATTGTCGATGTTCAAAGGAGTAGGGAATGAAGATCTAGACCAGTTTTGGTTCATAGTAAGGACTGTATGGGAAGCGCAGGAAGTCACGGATGAAAATATAAAGAGAGCCATGCTGGTCAGCGCTTTGCAGGATCATGCACTGACGTGGTACATTAAGCACTCCAATGACAATCTGAATGCAGGGATCGATGATATCCAAGTTGCGCTAAAGAAGGAATTTAGCAGGCCAAAATCAGAGACATAGTCGATCATTAGATTTAAGGAAATCATGATGCTTCCTGGTGAGACCCCCTGGGAGCTAGATCAGAGACTAAAGTGTATGATTCATGAAGCCAACATGACCTTGACGAATGGGCAACACCATGCATGGTTTGTAGCATCACTAATTCCACATCTAAGGAACGCGCTGTCACAACAGAAGTTGTCCACTCAGGCCAAGGCCTTGGAGATCGCAATGAGACTACACAAGACCCCGATACAAGTTCCTAACATGGGAGTTCAACAGATCCACGCAGAGTTGAAAAACTTGTGCCTTGAGATGTAGAGTTTGAAACAAGACAGGACAGCTCGCCCAAAAGTGCACGAGGAGGTATAGTGCGTAAAGTGCAAAGGCCAGGGACATGATAAGGACCCTTGTCTAGTCTTCACGAACTACCTAGCGGGAGGAGGACCAATGCCATTGAGGCTAGAGGCACAAGAAGGACTGAGCACAACACCTGCATTATGGTGTGTGATTTGTCAGATAGGAGGGAAGCATGCTACAGATAATTGCCATCTATTACAGAAGTATAAGCAAAATTCCCAGTAGTTGTTCTATAATTTCTTCAAGTCAGTAGGCCACGATGATTGTACCTGTAGAATTTATGAACTGATGATGGATCAAACTCCTACCTACAGAGTTCAGACCAAAACACGAGCCCTCGATCAAAATGTAGGGATGGCGCACACTGGATTTCAGGGGCACGGATGAGGTCAAGGTGGAATGGGACTAGGAAGAGGTCATATCCAATTGATTTGTCACAATTGCGAAGGGCCAGGGCATTATGCCCATGATTGTACAAATCCGACGAGACCATCATGCTTATATTGTACCCAGTTTGATCATGAAACAGAGGACTATCCCACACTGATAGCAAGGTTGTGCAACAAAGGAGCACTCCAACCTCCCCCGACTCAGAACCTACAAATGATGAGATCTGAGCCACGCGAGGAAGACCTGAATGTAAATATCGTGCTCCGAAGTGGTATCACAATAGGAGATGACAAAGGCAAGCAGCTCGAAGAGAGTGCCTGGGTTTGAAAGCCTCCAACAAAGGAACTAGAATTTGATTTGGAGTGTGCTAAGGAGACATTCATGGAAGCTAAGAAGAGCTTCATGGAGGCCTCCACTTCAGGTAGTAAAGACAAACTAGAACCAGAAATGGACCCATCAACGCTCACTACCTTTTTGAAGACATGCGTGAAGCTGTTGCGTGACAACAAGGCTATGAAGGGGCTGCAAGAACTCATAACTAGATGTGTTGGGACCGCGCTAGGAGAACCACATGTAGTCCGGAAGCTCGGGAAGCACACAACGCGAAGAGGAAGAGAGATGAGATTGACCTCGCAGATCGGGGAATATGAAATAGATCAAGTGATTTTGGATCTAGGATAGGACAAAAACGTCTTGCCAACACAGACATGGGAGCGCATGGGCACGCCTACATTGCAATGGTCTCCTATCCAATTATGAATGGTGAACCAATAAAATATCCTACCTATGGGAATATTGCAGAGAATAACAGTAGATATCGAAGGTGTGAGTGCGCTTGTAGATTTCGAGGTGATAGAGATTGTTGATGACAGTAATCCCTATCCCGCATTATTGGGAATAGATTG
>APFE030660487.1:0-70625 GCA_000404065.3 Pinus taeda | reverse complement strand
GGGTAGCAAGCTAAGTGGGCTTGATTGTGGGGAAAACTCCATAGTTAAGCGCGCTTGAGCCAGAGGCGATCTGGGATGCGTGACCTCCCGGGAAGTCCTGGTTACCGGGTGCAAGCCCCGAAAGTGATGATTGATGCTAAGTGAACTATTCAAAGCATGATGTTTATGTGTGCCGTCATCTCTCTCTTTCACCAGTTTCAATCCCACTTTTTCACCCCTATGAGCATCACCCGATGTAATGAGTGCTAAGTGAACTATTCAAAGCATGAGAAATTAGTCACTAACGACTACCTCTCATGGAAATGGTCATACATGAATGACTTACTTAACGCAGTTGAATCCTAAAAATGATATCTAATATAATGCACTGCGTAAACCTTGTATACTTAAATTCAAAAAGAGTGAAGGGATCTCTACTTGAATGGTTCATGAGGCACAATACTTGATAAGGTTTTGCAAATGGGGTAGCAAGCTAAGTGGGCTTGATTGTGGGGAAAACTCCACAGTTAAGCATGCTTGAGCCAGAGGTGATCTGGGATGGGTGATCTCCCGGGAAGTCCTGGTTACCGGGTGCAAGCCCCGGAAGTGATGATTGATGCTATGTGATTTATTTCACCAGTTTCAATCCCACTTCTTCACCCCTGTGAGCATCACCCAATGCAATGAGTGCTAAGTGAACTATTCAAAGCATGAGAAATTAGTCACTTACGACTACCCCTCATGGAAATGGTCATACATGAATGACTTACTTAATGCAGTTGAATCCTAAAAATGATATCTAATATAATGCACTGCGTAAACCTTGTATACTTAAATTCAAAAAGAGTGAAGGGATCTCTACTTGAATGGTTCATGAGGCACAATACTTGATAAGGTTTTGCAAATGGGGTAGCAAGCTAAGTGGGCTTGATTGTGGGGAAAACTCCACAGTTAAGCGTGCTTGAGCCAAAGGCGATCTGGGATGGGTGACCTCGAAGTGATGATTGATGCTATGTGATTCATTTCGCCAGTTTCAATCCCACTTCTTCACCCCTATGAGCGTCACCCGATGCAATGAGCGCTAAGTGAACTATTCAAAGCATGAGAAATTAGTCACTTATGACTACCTCTCATGGAAATGGTCATACATGAATGACTTACT
Source organism: Pinus taeda (assembly GCA_000404065.3). Lineage (NCBI taxonomy): Eukaryota > Viridiplantae > Streptophyta > Pinopsida > Pinales > Pinaceae > Pinus > Pinus taeda. The sequence goes on along the minus strand of APFE030660487.1, from coordinate 69,484 downwards.
TAACGCAGTTGAATCCTAAAAATGATATCTAATATAATGCACTGTGTAAACCCTGTATACTTAAATTCAAAAAGAGTGAAGGGATCTCTACTTGAATGGTTCATGAGGCACAATACTTGCTAAGGTTTTGCAAATGGGGTAGCAAGCTAAGTGGGCTTGATTGTGGGGAAAACTCCACAGTTAAGCGCACTTGAGCCAAAGGCGATCTGGGATTGGTGACCTCTCGGGAAGTCCTGGTTACTGGGTGCAAGCCCTGGAAGTGATGATTGATGCTATGTGATTTATTTCACCAGTTTCAATCCCACTTCTTCACCCCTGTGAGCATAACCCGATGCAATAAGTGCTAAGTGAACTATTCAAAGCATGAGAAATTAGTCACTTACGACTACCTCTCATGGAAATGGTCATACATGAATGACTTACTTAACGCAGTTGAATCCTAAAAATGATATCTAATGTAATGCACTGCGTAAACCCTGTATACTTAAATTCAAAAAGAGTGAAGGGATCTCTACTTAAATGGTTCATGAGGCACAATACTTGATAAGGTTTTGCAAATGGGGTAGCAAGCTAAGTGGGCTTGATTGTGGGGAAAACTCCACAGTTAAGCGCACTTGAGCTAGAGGCGATCTGGGATGGGTGACCTCCCGGGAAGTCCTGGTTACCGGGTGAAAGCCCCGAAAGTGATGATTGATGCTATGTGATTTATTTCACGAGTTTCAATCCCACTTCTTCACCCTTGTGAGCATCACCCGATGTAATGAGTGCTAAGTGAACTATTCAAAGCATGAGAAATTAGTCACTTACGACTACCTCTCATGGAAATGGTCATACATGAATGACTTACTTAACACAGTTGAATCCTAAAAATGATATCTAATATAATGCACTGCGTAAACCCTGTATACTTAAATAATCAAGTTTAAAAGGTGGAATTCATTGGTGTTTCAGTGCTCTTCCTTGGCGTTTATTTAGTTTTACATGTTTTCTACTATCTGAAAAGGACTCATGACATTTGCATGCCCTCTCCAGCTCCTCACCAGTCTTTATACTCACCATTACACTCATTTTAAGGTGCTAAAACACTTGCCTACCTCGCCCCACATAAACCTCTGCAAATCTGTGTTTATTTCCCATACCCAAAGCTGCCTTCCCCATCTAATCCAGCAACCAACCATTTAAATCAATCAAAATCCTCTGAGAAAATATAAGTAGCCTAAAATTAGTATTTATATCAGTCATCTCAAGCCTTCTTTGATATATTTTCAGTGAGATTGACAAGGATAGAGCCCTCTCCCGACCTGGTAGGGCTAGCTACCAGGTTAAGCGTGGTTTGATGTTACCCTAGACTTGCCTTTCTTAGCCTGAGGTAGATTTAGGCCCTAACACATTGACGACCATATTGGGAATGTAGTGTTATGTTCCTCAGCAAAATGTAATCAAGTTCAGATCTAACTGTTGATGGTGGACAACAATAAAACATAAGAAGGCTGAAATCATTCACTTGGCGATTCCAAATCAGTTTCAAGATCAGATCAAAGGACTCCACTGGAGGATGAACTTGACCAGCAGAAACATGAAAGGACAATATGGAAAGCTCTGGTATTCAAGTTAGAATTTCATCCAAGACATTATGTTCTTTGTTATAAATTATTTCTTCTCTTTTCCCGAGAATGTCAAGAAGGCTTTCCAAAGTATATTAAATTTGAGAAAAGATCCTCGACCTGCATTTGATTCCTTCCCTTTGAAGATTGTGAATACCAAAGATTTGCATGCCTTTGAGCTTGATCAAAACCCTTTTTCTGAAGCTTGTGATGATCGTCTTCTAACTGATGAGCCTCAAGAGACCACGATTGATTCTACACCTTCTGTACATACCCCTATACCTTGTAAAATTCTAGATTGATACAAGCCTCTGATTTTACCTCCTATATCCCATGCTTTCCATAAAAATCATGACCAATATGTATCAAGATTTGATGGTGTCTGTAACAACATCACTGCTGAGATACATGTATTGAATTTTGAGTCTTTTCTTGAACTTTTTGAAGTTGATGAAGAACATGTTAGCATTAGGCTTTTTGCTCTTTCTTTGCAAGGCAAAGTCAAGAGTTGGTTCAAAACCCTACCTGATGCAAACCTCTCAGATTTCCAGCAGTTTGTTAATGTTTTCCTTGACAAGTGCTTGATCAAAAAGAACCCTTTCTTGATTATAGAAGAGTATAACCAGCTGAAAAGACTGCTAGGGGAGATAGTACAACAGTTTTCTACTAGATTTAATCAAGTCTACTTTTCGATGCTAGTTAATATAAGACCTCCTCCTAGATCCACTATCTTACACTACCCAGAAGCCTTTGATCCAAAAATTGAGTTTCAGCTGAGGAAAAGGAACCTTGTAACAATTAAGGAAATGAAAAATAGTGCAGTAGATGTAGAGGCTAATCTGTTGATCGGAAGGGCCAAGTTGAAGGAAGAAGAGATGAAAAACATAGATCCAGAGGAATCGACATCTTTGAAGGTAAAGCTTGACATTTTGGTAAGTGCAGTGGAAGAGATGATGGAGAAGATCACTACAAAGAATGAGTATGATGTTCAAGATCATGGCTTGCTGATTGAAGAATAAAAAGTTGTTGATCCAAAACATCTTCTTTCTTATCCCAGTTGTCATAGACCTGATAATGATTTTTTTATAGATCATCTTGGAGAAAAGAGATATATTGATATGACATGCATGCTTGATGATGTGTTTTATACTGATGATTTGCCTCAGTTTGATCAGTATGATGATGATTATGTTCTCCAAACAGAAGCTAATCTTGCAGACAAATCAACAGCTAGTTTGTGGGAGGAGGAAGTTCATTTTCTACAGTTCGAGTACAATGATCAGCTGTTGCATATCAGCTATGGAAGTGAGGAGGAAAGTGCATCAAATTTTGAAGTAAGTGAAGGATCTTTGCCTTTTTTTTTGCTTCGTTTCAGTTCATCAGAGACAACTTTCATGCAATCAGAAATCAATCGTCGATTAGTTTTGATCTGGACCATCTTGAGGGCAATGAAAACCTTGTTCAAGACTTTTCATATCTAGGGTTGCAACCTTCGAATGCCATTGATTGTCAAGTTGAAAATGAAGACTTGGAAGCTGGACCATATGATCAAATTATGCAAGATGATTCCATACCTTTCTGTTTTGAATCATTTTAGCTTTTGAAGGAAAATTTGCATAGTACATCTTCAATAAAGGGTGAGCAGCCTATAGAAAACCATGTAATCTCATCGGAGCCAATAAAAAATGCGTTGCAGTAGTCTTTTCAAGTTTTTCATGATCCAACAGCTAACATGTTGGATGATGTCTACAGTCAAAGTCCTTCTCCATTAGCTATTTGTGAGCTTGACACGTGTACTGATACAAACTTGATCCGGTAGCCCGTTTCTTTGTCATTTTCAGCAGGAGTCTCATCACAAAGCTCAGATGAAAGTTTGCATTCATGGTACGAGGAGAAGAAAAGTAATCCATTGGATGAGATAAGTCCCAGTGTGCATGAATTTCAAGATCCTTATGCAATGTTTTTGGAGTCAGATAGAGAATCAATATCATTCAATGGATCTGTTTACAAGTTTTCATGGGAGTTGCCTTTCAGTAGTTCTCTTGTTGTTCATAAGCAAGCACTTGTGGAGAATGCAAACGGCAGCCAGAATGCTTACTTGGTTGCATTGGTTATTTCACTTCACTTGATCATATGATGAATGGAACAACTAGAGTAGGTTGTAATGAATAAGCTCCATTTTGAGCATATTTTCCAATTTATCAGTTGCTTTTTAGTCTTGAGTCATTTTTTTCTTCAGTAAGTTTCAAGATAGTTTTAGTTGAGTGTTAAGTTTCACTTTTGAGAGTCTGTTTCAGTTTTGAATTAGTCAGTTCAACTATGAGTCTTGAGTCAAAGTTTCATAGTAATTGGTTTTTGGGTGTTTTGAAGTTATTGACTCCATATTGCCCAATGGATAAGGCACTGGTTTAATTTCCCAAAGATCTACGGTTCTTAGCACCTCCAAGGAGCTACCATCCCCATTGGAGCCAATGTTAGTGTCAGTCTTTGAAACCTTCCACCAGTGATCAAATATGCTCTTACAAAGTGGTCTTAGGGTGTCAAAGTCAAATTTTGTCATTTCAGTGAGTCTTCAAGTAAAATTTGGTCTCTAGGTATTAGGTCTAGGGTTTGTGTTCACTCCTTCTAAAGTTTTCCAAATGTCGGTCCATGTCACCATTCAGCTGAGTGTACCATCATTTAGAGAGTTGTTATCATCATTTGAGGTTCCAATGGGTCTTTTTACACCTTGTTCGTGTTTCAGTTGTGCTTGGGTAAGACTCATTTCCCTCTCCTAGGGTTTCGAAGGTAATTTCTCTTGTATGGTCAAATCATCAATAGAGATTGCATCCTGATGCACATAAACCTTCCCCTATACTTAATGTACCTTATTAAACACTTCCCATCATTGATATCCCTCAAATTCTCTTTTCACAAACCCTAGTTTCTTGCTACAATTTGACAATTTTCTGAGATAGGCTTGTGTTTTTCCCTTTTGGACCCCTTCCCCTCACTCAATCTTTTAAATTAAACTTTCCCCTATTAGATAACATCCCTCCCTACTTCCCAAAATTTTCTAAATAATTTAGAAGCCTCTTATCCCCTTCATTTCACTTCATTTCGACAAATCCCCTGTTCCACACATCAAGATAGGTTTTACTCAAATGATGTTTCAGAGCAAGACAAAATGATTTGGGAAAAATGAGAGAGGTTTTGTATAACAATAGGCCAATGAAGTAAAACTTCCTTCACTTTTTACATAGGTATCATGGTTTTAGAGAAATGTCAAAAATAAAGTTGCCTTAGGAGGGTTGCTGCACTTCTGGAGTGGCCTTGGGAAAATCAAGATTTCTCCTAGCTTGGTTGGCCAAACGACTTTCATGATGAGTGAAATGATATATACAGAGAGATATATTTCTAATGAACTATCATGAGATCAATTTGGAGTTGAGGAAGACCTTCAAAAGTTGACTACAACAGCACTCTGCATTTAGGCAACCTCATTTTGCACATTTTGACCAGTCTTGGGAGGTTTGACTTTTGGTAGGGCAAATGAACTCAAAATTAAAAAATTCAAGTTGTTTTGGAAAGTAGACTCAATAAGAGTTCCAATGAGCTATTCTGAACCCAATTAGGAGACAGGTAAGGCCTCCAAAACTTGATCTGAAAGAGGCGCTAAACATAGAATCCGTGGCACTGTGGATAGAAATTTTCAACACAGGATTTTTCAATAGGTGTGTAGCACCACCAGCGCTATGCTTTTGATGGGGGCCTCCATTTGCAAAAAAATTTACATTTTTGGAATTATTATGAAAATTTATGCATGCTCAAAAAATGGCTGAGAAATTTTGACAAGTTCTGGACCTCCAAAAGGGCCAAAAACACCCAAAAAGTGCCCTCTCTGCCACTTTTTTGCCACACAGGAAGCAGTCTTGGGATATTTCTTTTTTGGAGGGGAAAATGGACTCCAAATCAAAAAATGCAAGTTTTCCTAGAAAGTAAACTCACCAAGATTTCCAATGAGCTATTCTGCACCTAATTTGGACTTCGGGAAGCCCTCCAAAACTGGCCTAGAAAAAGTGTTACGCATAGATTCAGTGGTGCTACGCGTAGGAGAAAAATTTGCCAGTTTTGCCTGTTGGCTCAGAATTTCTCCTAGTTTTCTACCAGTTTGATTTTTTTCTTCTCTCTTTGATAAATTCATGATGTAATATAATTTAAATTGATGCACCATGATGTAAAAATGACCTAAGGAGGTAGATACATCAGTTAGAGTTGTTTTGATGATGAATGAGTCGGTTTCCATAATTTTAGAGGCAAGTTGTTCCACTGCCTATTGTTTAGTTCCTAGTTTAGATCTTGTTGAAACAGCTCCTTGATTCATGGATTCAACCCCTGATGACTAGCTTAGGTGGTTTTACACCTATATCTTGTACTTTCTTAGTCATTTGTCAAGGTTGGACTCTTGTGGATGCTTTGAGCACTATTGTACATCGCTTCTGCAGTTTGGCAAGGAAATGAACCAAGGTTTTGCAGCATTTTGTGGGATTCTTGTGGTAATGTGAATTAGCATTGTTTTCTTCTCTATAATTTAGTTGATCTTATGTTTATGTGTGCCATCATCTCTCTCTTTCAGCATAACTAAATGAAACAAGTTTGAAAGGTGGATTTCATTGGTGTTTCAGTGCTCTGCCTTGGGGTTTATTTAGTTTTACATGTTTTCTACTGTCTAAAGAAGACTCATGACATTTGCATACCCTTTATAGCTCCTCACCCGTCTTTAGACTCACCATTACACTCATTTCAAAGTGCTAAAACACTTTCCTACCTCGCCCCACAGAAACCTCTGCAAATCTGTGTTGATTTCCCGGACCCAAAGCTGCCTTCCCCATCTACTCCAGCAACCAACCATTTAAATCAATAAAAATCCTATGAGTAAACATACCTAGCCTAAAATTAGTATTTATATCAGTCATCTCAAGCATTCTTTGATATAGTTTCAGTGAGATTGATAGGGAGAGAGCCCTCTCCCGACCTGGTAGGGCTAGCTACCAAGTTAAGCATGGTTTGATGTTACCCTAGACCTGCCTTTCTCAACCTAAGGTAGATTTAGGCCCTAACAGGCCCTACACAAGTTTCGTTCAATCAGGCCTGCGCAGGCTGATAAAATTTTCCATATGGAAATTCTTAGCCTGCGTGGAATTCTGATGGAAATTTCCGCGCATCTGCACCCTGTCCATAAAAGGGTGGTCGTGCAAGCACCATGGGGTATTTTTAAAACAAATTTTGAAGCCGAAAAAACATGAAGTGAATTTCAAGAATGCTTCTAATTGCTTTAAAATGGTCAGTTTAGGTCATTTGTTTGCTCAAAAATGGAATGGAGGGAAAGGGAGCATGAAGCCAATGATGTGGTTTTTTTGGCAGATCTGGACACTTTGCAGGCTCTCAGAACTTGTGGCCTTGTAACATACTGGATAATCCATGTGATGAAAGGCTAGGTAGATCTGATTACATGGTTGGTGAGGACCTGGAATGTCCAAGAACAATGTTTTGTGATTGTTGATCATCACCTCACCATTGATGCAGATGACATCTATTTCCTGACTAGGTTGTGTCATTGGGGAACCAATCATTTACTATTTGGATCGAAATCAAGGGGAGATGCTACTGATGGATACTTACGACACTTTTGTAGGGGTGCATTGCTAAAAGATGTACAGATTGACATTCAGTCCATAGAACGTTTACCCTTAAGGACCATTGCTTTTACTATTTAAAAACTATGTGGAAGTGTTCCCCTTCATCTAGCCACATAGAAATAGATGAAAATGGTCGTAGAATGTTGGGAGTCCACGGTATAAAACTGGTGTGAGGCAGCAGTGGTAAATATGAAGGGCCATTTGACTAGGTGCAAGAATGGTAAACTAAAAAAATTCGGTTATGGTGCCATTGTAGATGCCTTTTCCCTAGAGAGGGTTCCTATTATTTGGCCACAACATATTCAAGGAGACGAGGGGGGTTCGAGGGATTCACGCTTGATGAGGTGGGGTGTACCAATGGCACGTCATGGCGGTAATGGGCTTGTAGTGAGGTATATGACATATTTTTTTGGCTAGTTGAGTGAACACATTGTTCCAATCGAGGAATTTCCATATGCCAGGATGGATTACAGAGGTGAGCCCAATATCCCACTTCTAGCGAGAGAGTAGTGGGGTGATATAGGTAAGAATTTATCATTTTGACATTTTTTCAAAATTTTCAAATTTTTAAGTGTTTTTGTCTTCAGGGGCTAGTTATCTGAAATGCATGTGCAGATGTGGGTCCAACTCGACTAGCTAAGATGAGACGGTACAATAGACGAGGTGATCAGCCTATGGTAGTTACAACAACGAACCCATAGGAAAATGACATCCTGACATAGTTGGAGCACAACCTTGAGAGTTTGACTGCCAACGTCCTAGAGACAGGAGTCGATGACATTACATGCACCTATAAGAGGCACGTAGTTGGGGTTCCAGGGCCTCTCAGATGTTTTCTATATCGAGTTTCTCATGCTATCATGTGTTATCATGAGCATCACCATGCCTAGTTGTTCTATTTTCTAGGACCATTTTTGACTTTTTGGTGTCAGCATATTTGAAAAATAAAAGGTCACGGGGCCTTATGTCCTCGGATGACATGTTTTGTAGACACACCCAATCTCTATTTTAATGAAAAATATGCTACTTTTATCTATGTTTATCTCAATCAATTTATGAATGAATATTGTTTTTTATTTATAAATGTTGAAAATTTCTATATAACACATGATTCGCCTTTGCATCTGTCAATGTGTTTAAATATCTTGGAATGTGTTGATATTCGATATAATCAAATTACATTTCCAAGAGACAGACTCATAAAAACATCCTTAACATGGTTGGACTCCTTACTGAATAGACACCATTTAAATGTAATACTACAAATTCTGAATCTAACCTAACAATCAAACATCGGATACCAAATGTAATGACATAAGCTAATAGCTCAATGACTGCACTATATTCTACTATATTCTTTGTTGTTTGAAAGAGAGATATTATGTGAATAAAGACTAGCTCGTTACTGGGTGAATAGATAAACTAGGCCGCAAAAGATAAATTTCTAGTACTATGACTAGTGCCATCAACAAAGCCAATGTAATTCGGAGAAAACATTGACATCTACAAATCAAGTGTAAAAACGAGATAATAAGGAGAAGCAGTGAAAAAATAATAATTTATCACACATACCTAAAATGGTAAATAATGTACAAATGTTCACCAAAATTTTATGCAAAATATTTCTTTAGGTAAACACCATTTCTGGGCTTTCCCAAAGGAACACCATCATAATCAACCAGATTGTATGCACCTTTAGCTAATACGCATTTTATGATGTAAGGGCCAAGCCACATGGGCTCGAATTTCCCTCCACCTAGCTTGTCACGATCTTGATCATATACGAAGACTAGGTTACCTTTTGAATATGTACGAGGATTAACGTTTTGATCATATTGGGCTTTGACACATTTCTCGTGAGCTTCGTTAGCCAATACAACATTACGGTGATTTTCATTTAGATGGGCTAAATGTACAAAATGTTCTTCATCTACGGAGGTAGCAAGTAATAATTCGATAGCTAATTTAAGAGATGGAATTTCACATTCAATAGGTAATACGACTTCCAAACCATAAACAAGTTGGAAAGGGGTAAAACAGTCAATGTTTTTACAGTAGTATGGCAAGCCCATAGTGTTGAAAAGAGAATAGAGTGACAATTTCCTTTATGCATATGAACTATCTGTTTAATCATATTGGTTAAAACTTTATTGATAGCTTTGACCTAACCATTAGCTTGTAGATAATACAAAGGAGAGCTATCATGGTGGAGGCCGAGTTGCACAGATAGTTCTACCATCATAAATTTACGAAAATGATTACCGTGGTTTGTAACAATAGCTTATGGAACGTCGAACCGAGCAATCACATGATTGAATATGAAACTAGCTATAGTTTTAGTGTCGTCTCGATATGTAGGCATCGCCTCGGCCCATTTTGTAAAGTAATCAACTACAAGGATGATATATCCATTCCCCCCAACCAAGTGATGGTTATAAGTGATGAAGGCAATGCCCCTTTTGGTAAAAGGACTGACAACTATGATTGGGTGAAGAGGAGCGGGAGGTGATCGCATTTTGCGATCATAAATTTGACAATTATGGCATTCTCAGATTATAGTGATGCAGTCTTTAAACATTTATGACCAACAATAGCCATCACATAATATATTTTGGGTAGTAACATACCTAGACATGTGACCGCCACATGCTCCAGAATGGCAGTCATTTAAAGTTTTCCTGGCTTCTTCAAAATCTAAACAATGTCGGAATACAAAATCGACACCATGACGATAAAGAGTGTCGCTAATAATATTGTATTGTTGGGATTGGTATCGGATTCGCTGACGAGTAGTTTTGGATAAATCAGGCCTAAAAGTTTGTGTTTCGAGCTATATAATGATGTCTCCATACCAAGGATCTAACGTACTAATAAGAGATAAATATTTGCTAGCAAAAGAATGTTCTGCTACAATTTATATATACGTATGTGGGAAGTCACACAACAGTTCAGCAAAAAACAAGGATTTATTTGATTTCGAATAATTCCAAATCAAACTCTTGTAGAATGAATATCCACTTCAAGTATTTGCCCCGTAGAAATTGCTTGGAAGAATGTACATCATGGGGCTGCAATCTAAAATAATAGTGGTTTTTAAGAGAAGTATATAGTGACGAAATCGTTGAACAACTTGTATAGCTATCAAGGCTAGCTTCTCCACATGTGCATATTTAATCTCAGTTTTAGTGAGACTGCTACTCAAATAGTAAATCACATGTTCGCTACTAGAATCATCCTCTTGGACTAACACCATGCCAATGGTGGCATCAAATGCAGCTAAGTATAGAAAGTAGTCTCGATGGTAATCGGGTGGATGTAGTAAAGGCACATTAGTCAGTGCATGCTTTAATGCATGAAAATCTTTATTAGCAAGCTCATCCAAGAAAGATGGAATACCCTTTTTCAACAGTTGAGTAAAACCCTATATTAGTTTAGCATAATTGTGCATGAATCTATGCAAAATGCTTGCCTTCCCTTGCAAACTTTGGAGTTGAGTAAGGCTAGAAGGAGAAGAAAAATTCAAAATTGCCTCTACCTTGAGGGGATCGACACGAATGCCTTCTTTTGAAACGATGAAACCTAGAAGTTGATTGGATTGCACACTAAAAACACATTTATGTAGATTCAAGTGAATATTGTAATGCCTACACCTAATGAAAATGACTTTTAAGTGCAATGGGTGATCATTCCATTTCATGGGATGAGTCGGGAGGTCATCTAAATAAGGCTGAAAAATATGCTTGATATCATGGAATGCGTAAGACATTTCTCGTTGAAAAGTTGCACCAGCATTTTTTAGGCCAAATGGGAGTTTGAGACAAGCAAAAGTTCCCCATGGGCATATGAATGCAGTTTTATATTAATCAGCATGGAGCATGTTTATCTGATTGTAGCTCGAAAATCCATCCATAAAGGAAAAAATTTCATTTTTGGCACAGTCGTTGACAGTTTCGTCGATATACAGAGTTGGATAATTGTCCTTGGGACAAGATTTATTGATATCTCGGTAATCAACACACACTTGAATAGTTCCTTACTTTTTATTAATGGGCATAATATTTGATACCCAATTGGTTAAAGGAATAGGGTAAATGAATCCCGCTTTCAACAATTTCTCAACCTCAGTTTTGATAGCAGCAACTTTTCATGGATGTATAGGATGTAATCATTGTCTAACTGGCTTAGCATCTGGATAAGTTTTTATTTCATGTAAAACAATGTTAGGGTCGATTCCTGGCATCTCTTCATAGGTCCAGGCAAAAATGTCATGGAATTCCTCAAATAGGGCTTTGTAAGTTGGTATCTCTTCTAACGAACAAGAAACTCCTATATGAATATTTTCAATTATTCCAGGTTTCACTGAGATATCAATAGGTATCGTTGCCGATATGTTCCCTAGATTTTGTTCAGAACTGGAAGAACGGGTAGATATTGGATTTTGAGGATCGCTAAGGTCTCAGATGAAAATAATGATGAAAAAATATTCTCAATTTTATCAAAGGATGGTAAGAAAGTTGAATGATGATGAGTATCATTCCATGACATTTCATCTAAGTTCATAACTTCCATAATCCCTTCATCAGTTAAAAAATATTTGTTAAAAGGATCAGGCATAGAGATTGGTTCCAAGCATGATAAATGAGAATATTCATTAATGATCATATTCATTTAATCATCATCAGATGTTGATGGGTCAGAAAAAGACTAAATGGCCTCATAGGCTAACTCAAAAGGACTACGAGGCATTTCATCACCATATAAGATCATTTCTGATTCTAACGGTACTTTCCATGGATCTCCCATTTTGAAAGTACTTGATGTAATCATGTTAATATGTGTTTCATTATGAAGAAGAATGGGTGGAGGGAACATGAAATTTCCCATAAAAGATGAGTCTTTGTGCATGCCAACACGAACTTCTTCATATGGAGTGGTGGATTTTCCAACAAATGGGATACTGTTGGTAGAATTGGGGTCAGAGGTATAGTAGGACAATTGATCTACTTTCACAATTCTCCATTTGTGAAGAAACATAATCATCCTAAAATATGACGAGACTACTGCTGCCATGGCATAAGTCCAACTCTGACCAATAAAAGAGTTATAGTCAAGTTGAGCATCAACAACCTCAATGTTTATTGCAACTATTTTTCCCTCTAACTCGATTGGCAAGTAATTTAAAAGTCCATACGAATGAAATCCTCTTCCATTGAAGGCTTTCAAAGTCATGGGAGATTAATTGATTGTTGGAGAACCCAAGGATTTCCAATAGGCAATGGACATAATACATGTTGATGCTCCTTCATCAATCACTATTTGAAAAACTTGTCAAGTTTTGACGTGAACTCACATCTCAAAAGCCAGTTGATGTGGGAGACGCAAGACATGATTCTCGAGATTGAAAAAAGTAAAATGGGAGTCTTGAGTATTTACATCTCCTATGGATGATAATACTAATTTCCTTTGTGCTGGACAAGTTTGTAGCACTTCAAGGGAAAACATGGCTGAGGGTGACATAGCCATATCTTTGATGATGTTATAATTTTGGGCAGCCCTCGCATGAGGATTAAAGGCTAACTTATGAAGCATAACCTTAGGAGGTGGATGAATTATCATATCAAGATTTGGTTTTTCAATATGTAATGGTTCAGAAGAAGGAGGAGTAGACGTGGAAGTTTGATCAAGTGAACTGGAGTCATCTCCATTTTCAATAGGACCCTTTGATGCGTAATCTTTGGATCTCGTTGCTACCACAAATTTGGAAGACATCATCATGATATCTACCAATGGGGATGAGGAGGATTGATCGTTAGATACCATTTTACTGTCTTGAGGAGGAAAAGGGTCCTTCAAAATAGTGGGTGTGGGTGAACTTTTGACAAATTGGAAACTTCAGCCCGATGAAGGCACTACTTAGTGTAATGATCTTCCTCAGAAATCAAGCAAGGATATCAAGGTTTCCTCTTTTCATTGGATGGTTCATTCTCGGTTGATTTCTCATTAGAGTGGTTGTCTTGTTTAGTTTTTCCTTTTCCCTTTTTCTTATTTCCGGATGACTTACCCTTCCCAGTAGATGAATCTATGGTGTTGATTTTGAAAGTAATTCCATGAGAAGGATCTTTGTCAGGTGAATTAGATAGAGTTGAAACTTGAACATTCTTAAAAAAATTCCTTTTGTTCTTAGATTTCTGTCTCACAAAACCAATCATGCCATTTGCGGCATGTGATCCTAGAAGAGGTGGATTACTTGGAGTTGATCAGGGTAAATGTGGGATCTTTTCGTACAAAGTACCAAACTGAGTATAAACAAGATTGAGATATTGACTGTGGGAAATTGCCTGATCTTTAGTTACAACACCCCAGTTGGCCACATCTTCAGTTATTACTGGTAAAAGCGACTTTATGAACCATTCGGCCAAAATCTGGTCTGGAATGTAAAATTTAACTAGACGACATCTTCGCCTCCATTCATGAATGTGATATGAAATATGGGTTGGCATTGACTTCTTTAAGGAAGTCAAAAGTTCATTCCATTATCATACCAAACGGGTAACTGAAAATGGGTCAAAAAGGTTATACTAAGGGAAATAAATGTGTTGAAGGAAGCACGTGTCAATTATACATACCATTTGGCTGCCGAGCCAACTAAGGTTCATTGAAAAATTCATAATCTAATAGAATCGTCGTTTAATGAGTTGGACGCGCACCAAAGATGGTAGGTCATGACATGGTTGGACAGATCTTCACCTGACTTACCTTCGAACTTAGGAATATCATTGAGAAAATTAGTAGGAATGACCGGCCAATAGGGTAATTAAAGAAGTGGATCATTAGTTAACCGAGAGAGGTCAGGAAAATCAAAATTTGCAATGAAGGGCAACTGGAAATTAGGGTCCTGCGTTGGATATTGATAACCCTGAGGGGTGAGTCCCATATTGGGAGGAGGATATCTAGGATATCCTAGGATAGTCTGAGTAGTTGGAATCTACATACCTCATGGGTATCCAGGATGAGCCATAATGTATTGAGGTTGAATAGGTTGTTGAAACGTATGACCTGGGTATGGTTGATTTTGGAAGGGGAGATTCTAACCCATTTGACCTTGAAGAAACTGTCCTTGAAATGGTTGACTTTGCAAGGGTTGACCTTGGTAAAATTGAGTTTGAAAAGGTGTACCTTGAACAAACTGATGGGTAAACCTTGGAAAGGTAGCCCTTAAAAGGGTACTTTCATATATGGAACGCTAGACTGAACAACAGGTATTTGAGGTGCTAATGGAATCATAGGAACGGATTGAACACCAGATTCCTGAGGTAAAGACTGAAAAAGTGGTTGCATAGTGACTTGTGATGTAAGAGGGATAGTTATTTGCTATACTCCTGGAATGGGAGTTTTAGGCGAACTTTAACCTGGGTTTTGAACAATCGTTGACATGGTAGACTGCCCTATGCTTTGATGAGTGCTCGGGGTGGACTTCTGAATCGATTGCTAGACAGGTTTCGATGGGTTAGCCTGGACAGTTGGTTGGACTTGAGAGGACATACCTTGAAAATGCAATCGCTGCATAGGTTGTCTAAGAGGTTGGCTAGGTTGATACAAAGGCACCTGAAAAGCAACAAGAATTGACTGTTGAGAAGGGCTCCAGATTGTATTCAATCCAAGGTAAGGCATTCCAACTTCAGGTTGAGGCATAACAGGCTAACCAAAACTGGTTTGAGGCATTTGAACATAATTAAAGTAGTTTTCGGTCTGGGGTTACCCCCCAACTGTAGGGTAAGTTGCACCAAAATTCTGTCCTCTGGGTGGAGGATATGATGGCTGCCCTTTAGGCAAAGGATATGATGGTTGCCCCTAAGGCAGATAATAACCACTTGTTGGGTTAACTCGTGGATTACCAATATTACCAAAAATCATATTAATGACTTGTTTAGATGTCAAACCTTCATTGGTAGGGTTAATCACACCAATTGATGTGTTTGAAGATGAGTTCGAGGAAGAAGATCATGAATAAGCTCATGTGAGAGAGTGATATCCAGGTGGTAAAAACCCACCATACAATGTAGACTCTGGATAAGTGGAATACATGGATGTATCTGACACGACACTTCTAGGAATCATTATGGACCAGTTAAAACTGGGTACGGTAGAATAAGGAGTCATGTAACATGGAATACCTTGCCCTAAAAATTTCAAGGGTGTAAAATACCAAGGGCTAGGGTGAAGAGATTGAAAAAAATATTTTGAGATATCTGCAGGTTCATAGGTAGACACTATAGGTTCTTCCTCTTCATCTGAAACAATTTCTTCAATGGAAATAAGACCAGGGGAGAGACTATCAGTGATGATAAGTTTCACAGGCAATGAAAGTGGAAGATCCAGAAGATGTGCTATAGCAGGTGTATGAATTTCAAGCTTAGAAATATCGGACTTAGGTTTGTCAATATCTGGTTCAGAAATAGGGTTTCTATCGGAAGATTCTATAGTATCTGATTAAGTTTCAATGAGTTTAGTAATTTGTAAATTAGTTGTTGTTGAGTGTGATGTTAAATTCTGAGTTTGATCAAATTCAGTTTCTATTACTTCAAGGCCTAAAATAGTATATGTTATAGGTTGATTAACTTCAATTCCTCTTATATCAGAATCTATAATAGTAGAAGTTTCAGTTTCTACTGTAGTTCCAGTTTCATATGATTTATATTTTTCTGCTTTAATATTTTCTAACTGACTCGGTGTATACTTAGGGGGATCCCCGAGTACCCTACATGATTGTCTTGGTAGTTCTGCCATAATGAAAAATTTTCAATTTATTAATCACACAATATCTAAATTACACTTAAAGTCTTTAAAAAGTAAAAGAAACAACACAGAAAGTAACACTCTCTAAAAAATATAAGAGTTCAAACCATACAAACTTACTCTTCACAGAGATCAATATTTACTAGTTAGTGATGAAATCCAACATCGAAGAGATCAAGGTGAAAAGTTTTATAGAAAATGAGTGTTTGGAACCAGTTACCTTGACAACTTGCTTAATGAAGCAGTTTAGTGCAAGTACCTCTATTATAAACCATCTTGAGCAAAGATTACCCTCCAAAGAGTCCAAGTGATTCTAGCCAACATCTGTTCCTGGTACAGTAGGACCTTCCCTTTGCAGTGACCTTAGGTAGAGCCCTATGATTATAGTCACTATGTTCACCAAATACAACAATTTTACCTGGAGGGACAGTGATAGATTGGATGTACATGCAAGGGCAGAGTAACAAGATCAATCTCCTTAAAGGCTCCTCCACATGATCAATTGGAGGTTTACTTTCAAGTGACCCCAAGTACTTTTTGGTACCGTTGTAATACGTGTAAATCACTATATCTGGGCCAATGAAGTGGGTCAGATCACTTCATCAGATTTGACACGACCTCGTGCTTAACTTATGTCTAAGAAGAGATTCCCAGAGAAAAATGGAAATAATTGGATTTTCTCTCCCTAACTCAAGATTCTGTTGTTCGTTTGTAGCTTTGGAAAGTTTACTTCCTTCCCTATTCCAAAGTCCTACACTTAAGCTACAGTAGGTGAAAAGAGCCCTAAAAATATATAAAATTCTAGGTGAATTTTAATGAACATTGTTTTATTAATTTGTTCTTTTACTCAATGGGTGATGAAGGTGAAACTTATGATGTTGTGACATGACTCAAAATCTTAATGCACTCTAAAATGCAAAAGCAACTTTCAATTTCCATGAAATTCTATTTAGAAAAAAGAAAGAGTTTTCTTTGATTTTGAGAAATAAAATCCAACAAATCACAACTTTTCCAATTTTCTCAAAGCAACCAATTTCACTATTTTGTAATGAAAAATGTAGTCAACAAACTAATATCCACATTTCCCTAATTATCAAAATAAACTAAAACGCTCTTTTCTTCTAATCACTCAAAACTTTCAAGCATACAGAAATTAATCAAGAAGGTTGGAGAAAAGAGATATTATCCTATGAATGCTTTGATTCAATGACAATAACAGTGCAATCGTGAAAATTTTCCCAATATGAAAGCAACAACTTATTTTATCAAGCAAAAATAACCACGACTCTTTCACAAAAACACAAGGTCTTCTGAAACCCTAATTTGCAATTCAAAGTGATTTTGACTAAAAATAAGCAATATTTAAGGCTTAACTAGTGTATTTGATAGAATAAAATAAGAATATCACTTAAAAAAAGACATTCAAACTTGTTTTGATCAAACAAAAAATCAACCACGCAAAACCCTAAGGTATTCTTTCAAGAAGACCTAATATTAAAAAAATCATCCACAAAGCAACCAAATGAGTTCAGACAAGATAGCACACAGTCCAAAAAAATAGAATGACACTTTTAGAAAGACAAATTCAGGTCTAGGTTGAAGATAGCATGAAATTTTAAAAAAATTTCAAGGCCTGTGCGGGTTTCCAGTTGAAAACAAAGTCCATGCACTCAGTTGCTTTACCAAAAAGGGCACAGAGTTGCACTTTGTGTACAAACAGAAACATTGCCGGGAGGAAAAAATAAAGAAAAAATAAAAAATTCGATAATCAACCAATCAGATCTAAAAGGCCATTAATTTATGAAGACTCGAGTCTGGATAAATCAAAAAAATCAGAAAGCAAGGCTAAGGAAAAAGACGAGAACAGAGACATTCCCCAGTATTGTCGCTAGTTTGTTACCCTAGACAATCACTCTTTCAGACAAGAGAGATCTCCCTAGATCCTAAATGGAAACTAGAAATAATCATGATAAATGAACTGACTCTTTCACTAAGTTGAACTTATTCGAATTATAAGCAATCTAGCTAATGGATAGACCTCTTACTAGTTTCACGAAATCCCTGATGAAGATCCTTGGTTGTGACTCGATGCAATTATTGAATGCTTGATAAGACCTGCAAACATAAACCATAAAAGGATCAAAGGCACATGTGATATAATAATTCAAACAACTTAGCCTAATGATCAAGGAAATTAGGGATTGAACTTGCCTTAATGAACATAATAAACAACTGCAAACAATTCATCATTAAGAAAAGAAAAAATCAATGGGAGAAAGTGCTCATTTATATTAATCATAAGATAATAGGAGCCTTACAACCTTCGTCGTGATGCCATGAGGTCCCTCCCAAATGCCTTCAATCTCCTCCTTAGATAACAAGCTCTCTAATCTCAAACTAACAACATAAGCTTGCATTCTCTGAATTTTGACCTCCTTCATCCCTCAACCCTCTAGTCCTTTTATAGATCAAAGAGGGGGAAGTTTCAGATCCCTAAGAAGAAAATGAACCTCCTTTAATGAAGGATTAGGTTACCATGAGAAAATGGATGGAGATGCATCTTATGAGGGTTATAGTTCAAATAGCCAACACCTGAAAGTATTTAGTTGGGAGATATTCAACCAACTATGTTTCTAGAATGTACCTTTTATTTTTACTTTCTAAAATTCACCTGCGTGGGTTTATAGTTATAGACAGAGCACAAATTTGCACTTTTCTCAGAGTCAATTTCAGCGTATGCCCAGGAAATGCTAGAGAAATCGGTGCAAGTGGAACTGAACAAGGTGTGAGAGCTATTTGACCCAAATTTCTCATGTACTTCAACGTATATTGAGTTGTTTGAATTCTAAGGGAGATCATTTCAGAATGTTCACGGATGGTAAAAATATCCATAAACTGATCAAGTGTCATGGATACAAATTGATGTGTAACAGAAAGCCCATAAATGGTCTTTACCTAAATAAATACTATGCTTATATTGTTTAGTGAAACATTTGTATATATGCTATACCAATTTTTATTTGACTTGGATATTTTGCTACTTCCCCTGCTCATCTTGTGTTACACTTGATTTGCAGATGTCGAATTTCTCTCAAACTTATATTGGCTTCATTGATGGCACTAGTTGTAGTGCTTGGAATTTTCCTTCCACAGCTTGGGTCATCTATTCGCCCATAGACGAGTTAGTTTATATTTATGGGATATGCCTCAGTCGAGAAACGAACAATATCGTAGAATATAGCATAGTGATTGAGCTATTATCTAATGCCATTTCATTTGGCATTTGTTGATTGATCATTAGGTTAGATTCACAACGCGTGGTATTATAGTTAAATGGTGTTTATTCAGTTAGAAGTACTTCCATGTTAAGGATATTTTTGCGCATTTGTCTCTTAGAATGAGAATTTGATTATATTGAGTATCAACATATTCTAAGAAATTTAAACACATTAATAGATGCATTAGCTAATTATTTGTTAAATTGGCACTTGTAAAACATTTGTAAGGAAATCAATGCAATATTCATTTATATATTGTACAACATAATCATAAACCGAAGTAGAAGGTTTTTCATTAGATAAAAGTCTGTAAATAAGCGCAGCTTTTACAAAAAATGTCATCCAATGACATGAGGCCCCATGGCATTTATTTTTTGAACATGTCGATACATCATCAAAAATAAAAAATGTAGCCCTCAGGCTAGTCACTACACATGATGGTGGTCATGGTAGCATACAATAGCACGTGATACTCATCATAGCAAACAACTATTAGGACCAGTAACTCTTGTAGTATGCCTATGGTAATGAAGATGCAGATCATCTATGGTGGCATCTGGAATGTCTAGAGTTAACCTCTCAAGGTTATGCTCTATCTCTGTCAGTGTCTCTATCACATCTGGGTTCTGTACTATGGAGGCAACTGTCTTCTCATCACACCAGTCATATCTACATAATCCATTTGGTCTCATTGGAGCCACATCTGCATGATCATTTCAGATAATTATTTGGATGCAAAAAATAACAAAAAAATGAAAATATTAAAATCAACCAAAGTGTGAATTCTTACCTATAGCACCCCACTGCATCCCAGGAGGCAGTGGCATGTCTGAATATCCCGTGTAGCTCATCCATGCATACGAAAAGTCCTCAATCATGATGATATGGCTTTCTAGACACTCAAAGAAGTCAACAATAAACTCGATAGTTGGTCCTTCTCTACCTCCATGGCATGACATAAGTGTACCCCACTTCAACATGCAAGGGTCATGAGGCCCTCCTCTCTCTATAGATACCTATGGATCCAAAAGAGGAATCCATTCTAGAGAAAACGAAATCACGAAGGCACCATACCTAAAGTTTCTGAGTTTTCCCATTCTGACCCTGGTTAGTTTCCCTTTCAAGTTGGCAAGTACAACCTCACACAAGTTAAATATGGTACCATTTTAGCAATCCACAGAAGTCTGCATCTAAGCCTTAGTGAGAACATGTAATGCTGCACTAGAACACAACCTTTCAATAGTAAACCCTATGGCTTTTAAAGGAATCTCACATATGGCCTTGATATCAATTTGGTCATCTTTAAGAGAAGCCCTATCAATGCAATGTTGTATCAAATAGGTAGCATTGGTCTTGCCGTCATGCCAATGGCCAAACAAGCTACTTTCCTTGCCATGGCATGGAAGTCCACTCAGGAAATAGATTTCACCTGCATCGATGACTAGTCTATGGTTCTCGACTATAAAACACCCTTCCTAAACATTCTTCTTGCCTACCATCCAGTCAAGCAAGTCTAATTGGGCCCTCATGCCTAAAATGATGAAAAACTTATATAATCCACATCGTGTCAGGGTTTGTATGGTTGTTGGGTTATTGAGAGAAAATATATATTTTTCGTCATGCTCACACTCTCTCCATTCCATGTTTATGGATCAAAAGCTTGCAATTAAACATTAAAAATCATTAGAAACAAGCATGGAGAGATTTAGCAAAAAAAATGGGCGTTTTTATTTATTTTTCTTTGCCCTAAATACTGTCTGTAGTCAGATTCAATGAGCAATGCACATTTGCATAATTTATTTCCTTGAAACTACACACACCACATTAAAAATTATATCAGTGTGCGCAGGCCCGATGAAGGGCACCTGTGAACAATCTAGGGCGAATTTTTTTTTGCAAAACCCTCCCAAAATTCCAAAATCCACATTGAACATCTAAAACATTGAAATGAAAATGAAGAGCTCGGATAGACCATTTACCTAGTGAAAGCAGCTCACGATTTCATCCAACCATTTGCCCAGAATCAACTGCATAAGTTTCTGGTAGAAAATGACTTCTATCTCTCTCAAAATGGTAAAAATGCAAATGGTGAAAGATTTTTAGTTTTTAGGATTTTTACAAGTTTTTAGGACTAATTAAATATTATTTTACACCTATTTAAATTTTTTAGGTCCAATTTAATAAATGTTTTTGTTTTATTGTTGAACAGATATAATTATTTTGAGTTTAAGTATGCAGGTTATGCGATAATTACGGAAACAAATCATTTTGGTACTGGGTACTATTTATCACCCTTTAAAACTCATCAAAACTTGCAAAAAAATGAAATCACAGAGTTATCTTTATGTCCTTTTCAGACTCCTTAAAAATGGAAAGATCGCCGAGTACTTGATTGTTCGAACTCGTAAAAGTAAATGAACAATCATCCTTTCAATCAACATTTACCCCTTTTACAGACTAAACCAAACTATTTACAAAAAATATATACATTGACTAATCATGGTCAATAGATTTCTCTCTTGCATTATTTTATCCTTTTTCGGGCTTGAGGGAGTAAATGTACGAAAAAGAACATTATGGAGTTTACTTACATTTTTCCTCTGACTCCCTAAAACTGAAAAGCACCGAGCCTTACTTTCTTTGGGCTCGTTAAAATTTTATAGTAAAATAACTAAATTAGTTTTCTTTTCATGCCTTTTCAAACTCATTAAACATGAAAATGACATCGAGTTACCCCTGTACTACACTCGTAAAAATTAAAAATACTTTGGAGGACTCGTCTGAAGGATGAGCTTATAGGACAAGCATATGTTATCCTCCTTAATCTTGTAAGAAAATAAAGAGGTACTTTTCGGTAATGGTGGGGGAAAAAGTTAGAAAAAATATTTGTTTTACATTTGTAAAAAGAAGTATGTTGCTCTTGAACATGACACTCCAATACTTTCATGTCTGGGTTGGGAAATCCATTTGCTACTTAGTTGAACATACATCATTGAAAGTCTTCAGTTGGGTTGGGTTTTATTTTTTGATTCAAATGTTGCCAAGTCATCATGTCATGTCTCTTATATGTTTAAGAGAAGTTCAAACTCAGTAAAAATTACTTTGCCAATCTTCGCCTTCAGTTGCATTGACAATCCCTTAGTCAATCTTGAATTACTCCAAACTGATATTCTTCATAACTTGACATGAGTTTCATGTCGTAGGCCCTCCTGCACGGATCACTTCATATCGTCTTCAGCTCATTATATAGGAAGATGATATAGAAACCTTGAGTACCTTAAGGCATGTATGCCTTAATGGCAGGTTTATCACCTTCGATGACAGGTCCTCATCACTGGCCTTCGATCCTATGAGTTAAGAAACATTTTTTGGTAGAAATCACATAAGAGAAATTTTTGGCTGACAAGTTTTGAACCAACAAGTGTGGTTCATCATCAGGACTAGATGAAGAGTCAAAGCATAGAAAAGTCTTAAATAGAGAGCAATATAGAGACCATAAATAGTCTCTACATCATTCTAGAAAAGCTAGATTTATCTTCAACTTAGAAACCCTTACGCGGGACCATTCAAAATGATGAACTTTAATAGTAGTGGCCCTTATATGAGTGTTCGACATCAAATCATCTATTCACACTTCATAGATTGTACTGGAAGTACCTTGAGAGCCATTTCCATTATTGGTGGTTTTTCTCATGCTTGTTAATGGTTCACATTATTGACCAGTAATGATGTGGTTCCTACCATGTTTGACTTTGAGACATTCACTCACATGGCTAGATTCGTACTACGGATCGAGAGATGGAGATCAAGACCCTAGATCTAGTTTCATCTATCCAAGTTGCATGGAGTTATTAAATATTCATGATTGTAAATGTAGATCCATTGATGGCTACATCCATACTATGCTATATTTTGACATGGATCTTCATATGTATTTCCATATTGTGCTTTGAGACATTTATGTTCTGAGTATGGGAATGCCTACCTCACTGATGATATTATATATTGCATTGTAACATTTGTCTGATTGTTTTAGGTTTTTGACTGCAGTCTCTAACCCAAACCATTGCATGATAAAGCACTTTAGTCATCAAAATATTTCTTTTGCCTTTCCGCTTTAGGGGGAATTCTATTACACGTCATTTTTTTGCATTAGGAAAATGACCATTGGTTTGGATCTCTCACTATACACACGTGTTTTGAAACATTACAATGTAGAGTTTGAAATTGAAATCATCCCAAATAAGGTGGAATTTCTAGATCTTGTGGTACAAAAACTTGATTTTGGCTATGTTTCGCATTTTCCTAGTCATTTTTTGCACATATGCAGGGAAGATCATTATTATATGCATAAAAGATTGCATTGTCTTCCACTATGACCTGCACACATGACTTGAAGTACGTAAAAATAAAAAGTAAAGTCTAGAAGCATTGTTGGTAGAATATATCCTAACCAACAAGATTTGAGTGAGTGTCTATTCATTGTTGATCCCTCCCGTCATGGAGTAACTCCCCTTCCTTTGTGGTACCTCTATCCCACTAATAATGGCTCATCCCTTGGGGAATGGATCCATAACTTCTCATCCTTGGCCTATAAATCCATTATAGGCCTGAGGTTCAAGAGAGGATTGTTGAAGGAGGTTAATGCTGTTGAGATTAGGTTAGAAGGATTTTATTGCAAGGGAGAGGGTTGGAGATTGAAAAAAGGGCTTGCTACATAAAGGCTACATGGTTGTAAGGATTTTCTCCAGTTTTATGAAAATAATAAATTTTTATTTCTCAGTTAAATCTATATTGATTTGATTTGCAAGATTCCTTGATCACCTACATGAGTTTTGGTTACACAATTGATCAATTTACATTGTATAATTGCTTACTTATTTCATTATATCTTTGATTACATCTTGTATGCTTTGATCTTTTGTTTTGTCTCTGTATTTACAAATCTCTTTCAGAACATTGCGAAGAAGTTGTTGGGAGTGACAAGAGGACATTTGGAGCATCAAAGAGTGTGTGATCCAAATATTTTAGGGAATTCATCAATTAGTTCACTAAACCAATAAGAGACCTCTTTTATTTTATTTTATTTCTTTCAAACGATCAAAACTTAGAGAAAGGTAGCAATTACCGTGTGTTTGTTACCAGGGTTCTCGGAAGGCCAGGGAGATTGCTCTTGTTGGCAAGAGGGATTTGTCCTCATAACAATTGTGTATCTATATTTTATATATCTATAATGTTTTTTACAACTTCTACAGAGAAGTAATATCTTTATTACATAACTTGATATGGTGTACAAGAACTAAGTAGTGTAGGTTTTTTTGTTTTTTTGTTTTTTTTTTTGTTTTTTTTTGTTTTTTTTGTTTTTGTTTTTTTTGTTTTTGTTTTTTTTTTTTCGCGAGCACCATAAAATTTTAGTTATTAGAAAAAATACTCAATATTATATTAATATGAATGCTAATGGTCAGGTCAAAGGTTTGTACTTTTTCTATGACAGATCAACTCCTAAAAGTTCATATAATAAGATTGCTCCAAGAGATAGTCAATCACAACGAAAATTAAGGGTTCTCAAAAAATATTTTAAATGAAAATGAAAGTTATAATAATTGTAAAATCACAAGGTAAATAACAAACTAATTACAACAATTTTACTTAAATGTTTTATTTTAAAATTACTTATAAAAATTCATATAGTAATATTGCTCCAAAATGGTCCATTATAGGAAAAATTAAAGGTTCTCGAAAATTAATTTAAGTAAAAATGAAAGTTATGATAATTGTAAAATTAGAAAGTAAATAACAAACTAATTACAAAAACTTAACTTAGATACTTTATTTTAAAAATTCTGTGAATGAGTTACTTCACCCATATATATCTCAAGATATCAAGGTGATTTAGTAAAATCTAGGTGGAGAATAAATTCACTTAATCAAAAATAAGCTTTACTTAAAATGAGATGTAATAAAATGTAATGTTGAAACTAGCATGTGCAAATTTAAAAAATTATGTGAATGAGTTACTTCACCCACATATATCTCAAGATATCAAGGTGATTTAGTAAAATCTAGGTGGAGAATAAATTCACTTAATCAAAAAATAAGCTTTACTTAAAATGAGATGTAATAAAATGTAATGTTGAAACTAGCATGTGCAAACTCAAAATAATTATGGGAAGTTAAATATCATGGAATATAAATAATTTTTATATTTAATAAAACTCAAAGTTTAAAAATAGTTGTAAAAAATGGAAAATTCGAAATGGGATGTTAAAAACTTTTAAGGTGTGGCAGCATATAGTTGAATTCATAGTTGAGGTATTGAAAAAAGCAATTAATGAGGAGTGTTCACAAAAATAGGAGCAAATTGTTGGAAGTTGTTGGCACATATCAGTGTGCTTGTGAAAAGATAGATTGTTGTAACCCAGAATTAACAATTACCACTGGTTGTAACCCAAAATGACGATGGAAATGGAATGGAAGGGAAAATGGCTAGCTATGGGAGACGGGAAGAGCTATTGAGACACCATTGCAGATATCATATGCGCGGGGATGAAAGGTGAATGTGGTTTTAGGAGCTAGAAGATCTTATTGGTGAGTTGAAGAGTTCAAGGTGCAATCATCATGCATTAAATTAGTGCATAAGAGGTATGGAACTTATAAAAGGAGAATAATTGTAAGAGAAAATAGGGAAACTATGATTATAAGATTGATATAGTCTAAACTTGTGTTGTAATTTAAGATAGTAAATCTATGAAGTAGGATAACAATTTTTAGAACGAGAAAGAGTGAAATAGTAAGTTTTTTAATTCTTAATTGAGGTATTGATATCTCCATCAATTACTTAAATAAGTCCTTAATTAGGGGTTTTTATATGGTAAAACAATCTTTAATCAAAGTGCTTGATTAAAAGTTAGGACTTTGATTAAACTATAGAATTCTAAAGCTTAGTTAGAATCCATTTTTTAATAAAATAGGAAATAATTGTGTTGTGAGTCTTTTATTTCTATTTACCATAGTGATGCTCAAAAACTTGATTGATCTAATTTTCTTAACCCATGAAGACCACAATCTAATGATTAATTAACCCTCAACCAAGTCTTTTTAAATATCCTTGTTAGGCACTTGATCAAGCCTTATAATAACCTTGATTGAGCTAAATTTCTCAATCAAGTCTTCAAAATATTGAAATTTGTTCCCCTTAATATAGAATATTCTACAAATACAAATTTTGTGTGATGAAACCCCGTCATCTCTTTCATTGTAAGTAGTGGAGTTGATACCGATCAATTTTTCAATGGATCCTCTATTTAATGATGTATTATTTTCACATTTAATTTCATATTATATTTTTATTTATTTTATTTTAACACTTTTTACTTTAAAAAAATTCCATAGTTCCAAAAACATTTGGAGAAAAATAAACGATATAAAAAGTACCATAAAACAAACATGGGATCCCCATAGATATTTTATATTCAAAAGGGGATTTTTGTTTTTTCAATTTATAGAAACAATAGGAAAAAAGTTTAGTAGAACACAAGAATAGAACACAAGTCACTTGTTAAATTTCCCCACAAAACGTTTAGTAGAACACAAGTCACTTGTTAACTTTTCCCCACACACATTTTATATCTCTAGAGAGAGAGCATTAAATTAGTTGACAAGAATACATATGGTTAGCTTCTCCTCGAAGATTTGCAAGGATAAGCATTTAATTAATTGTAAATTTTACACATTAAATAACATTAATATTTTTGAAATAAATATTACTATAAATGTAATTTATACAAATTATATTTTAATTACACATGAAATTTCACAAAGCATATATGAAGTTGAATGGACTGAATTTAGAAATATGCTAAAATGTCAAATTTTCATCACCACGATTTACTATAATTGTTATTCATCATCATGGGTTCACTTAATATTGAATATTGGGAATAAATAGACCCTTTTGTATAATTATCGTATTTGATTGTCTTATGTATCTCTAGATGTGTTTTTATTCTTTATTTGTAACCTACATGGTGTGATTTTGGGTTCACTAGGCACAAATTGGGACCATTAACTTATGTCCCACCATTTTTGTCATTAGATAATACAGTTTGAACCCTACTATGACAATTTTAATATTAAAGAGGCTATGAGAGAGTTGATGATTTGGAATTTTCAGATTAAATAAAACCACAAAGGTGGAAATTCCTAAAGTTGTAAGAATTAGGAGAGAATAATTAAAATAATTTTGTAGTGCCTTATCTTACTTTGAATTGAGATAAACACTTCCAATTTTAATTTGGATTTTGAGACAAATACTATATGACACACTTTATTACTTGATGAGATTTGACATTGATGTTCTATTTATTACTTCATTTGATGATAACTCATGATGTGCTTATTTTGATTGTCAGTCTAGACTATGTTAACGGTTATAATATTAGTTAAGATTAATGATTTCCATGTAATTTATCATGCATATATTGTTATGACTAATCATTATGATATGATGTTACTAACAATTGTTTAAGTGTGTTAAGAGATCACTATGATGTATAGGTGTGTGACTAGATAATGCTCCTAATTTGGTTATTCAGTATAGATGATATTGAAAATTGATTTTATTAATGATATGTATTTTTACATAATAATGATGATGGGTCAGTGAATGTAAACACAATATTGCATGCTTATCGAATGACTCACAGATGGGAGATGGGGATATACAGAGTATATTGGATCTTCATTGGAAGGGCGGGACAACATCCTTGATTCCACCCACTAGAACTTTAGTTGTGGCTTTTGTTGGAAGGTGTTGGGCATCTTCGCCTTGAAGTTCCATGACATTGTGAGGATTGGACCACGAATTTAGTCACTTACAAGGTTGCATTGAGGGGTGCATATAAAAGTATATACCTTAATCCTTAGTCACCATTAATCTCAAAAGAAAGGGAAACCTTGGAGTTAACAATTATTGTCTCTACCATTGTGCCTGTGTTTCCCTCAACTAGTCATGAATACTTAAAATTAAAGTGTTGTGGCACCTTTCAAAATCCGTGAAGAATTTCTTGAAAAACACAAGTGACTTGGCATCCTTAGTATCAAGAAATAAAAATATAATTAAAATTCAATTTAATGGAATAAAACACTTAAATTAAACCAAAATATGTAATAGTTGAAAAAAAAAATCAAAATCAAAGAAATAGATGGGAGAACAAATTCCAATTATTTAAAAGCATTTTTCTTTGTCACTAGTGAGATGTTGTTTCCTAGTCAATTATACTTTTGAAGAGTAAAAGAGGATCTAAATTCAAAGTCTCACATTATGATATATTTCTAAAAGAAAAACCAATGATACTTTGGATAAGTGAGATCGGAAGATTCTTTGAGTATGAGAAGATTAAAGATGGAAACAACCAAATGTTTATCATAACCAAATGTTTAGAGGGCATGCCAATATTTAGTGTGACTTTATGTAAGGCATACAATTTCATAGTAACCAGAGATAAAGACTTCGAGTAAGATGGTTTCCAATTTAAGAGAGATTAAAAGTATATATAAACAACTTGTTGTGTAGCCCCCTAACTAATGGGAGCATTAACTATATTAAACACTTTGCATTTGAACCATGCGACCATGTCCAAAACCTATCAACTTATTGTGTAGCCCCCCTAACTAATGAGACTTTCTCATACATGATATGGAGAGACTCTAGCACACACGGGATCATGATAGGAACGAGCATTGAATTGAAACTTTGAAAGCCATCGTTTTTTAATTTCTCAATGATGCGTGATTCGCTTGACATGTCTCCACATGCTAAAGTCCAAAGCCTTTAAATACAGAAAACATAGGGGTCACCATTTAGAGTTATGTCACGGTGACCATATATCTCCTTCAAAGAATATGCCTTTGAATTATTATTATGAAATAGTGGCAATATGGAATACTATTTTGGGTCAAAGAGAAAAGAAGTATCACTCACTATATATAGGACGAAGTACAATGTAAATATTAATGTGCCGTTTTTTAAGTATGGAAACTCCTTGTTAATTAGTTTTAGATGGAGATAGATTAGACATTTGGAATTAGGATAGGAATTGATATAATAAGAAGGGGAAGGCAATAATTAGATTTATGCATATTTATTTCTTAATTATATATTTTGTCTTACAAAGTAAGAGGCGATAAGGTTAAATATTTTTATTTTTATTTATTTTTTAAGTGATTTAAAAGATTAAATTAAATTAAATTTAAATTAATTTCTATATCTATATTATATTATTTATATATATATATATAGTATATAATTTAAAATTGTAATTCAGGCTGTTGATTGTTAAATTTTCAATGTAACAATGTTGTAAATATCTTTAAATATTTTTATTATAAATTTATTTTTGCAATATTAAGAATTGATAAGGGTAATTTTATTAATAAAAAAAACGTTACTTTTAGATTTTAAGGCAAAATATCAATTTCTCTTCTTATTATGTTATGTAGTAAGAAAATAGTTAATTTCTAAAACTTTTAGACTAAAATACATATTATATGTTGAATAAGATTTTTTGGACATTGCTTAATACAAATTACTATTGGATTTCTAGTAGTACCAGGTATTAATTGCTATCAAAGCTTGTGTTAGTAGCTTTTGCAGTCAAGGTGCACAAGAGGGCACAATCCCCTCTATATGTGGTTGTTGTAGAAATGCTTGAATAATTTAACACCCCTACTAAATTCTTGGAATGTGAATAGCATGTATATGCAAAACTAGGCTCATAAGTCAGACATACCAAATAAGGTGGTGAGATGAGGATTTATTTTGAGGGTTGTTGTGCCTATGTGCATGAGTGTTTTATCTTTTGGGGTTGGTATCCTTATGTGCACATATTACATATTTAGGTAAGTTTTGTGGCTAGAAAGTCAAGAATTGTAAATATGATAACACATGCATATTAATAAAAGTATATAATGGTTGCAGACCATGACAACGAAATTATTGGGGGCAAGGGGTGGTCAAGACTCTATGGAGGATAAAAAGAGGCACACAAGATTTAAAAATAATTAAAATCACACATGCATATAACAAATTAGCTTAGGTAAATGCCAAGTGGTAGAAGGAGAGCATGCACATAAAAAGGAGCATGTTGGCACTGTGAAGGGGATGGATGTTCATTCATTCTATAGGTCATCCATGGAAGAAATGAGACAATTATGGAATGAGAGCTTGTAAGGGTGCTTGGAAGACTAGTAAGGGAAGTGGAACTCCTGGAAGCCATAGGATTCTAGAACATTCATTTTCGGCCAAGTAAGGCACCATGGAAAGTGGTGGCATAGTGTGACACGCTGCAAGTGCAGAGAAGGATGTGCACCACTTGCGTGCATGCTAATAAGGAATGTGAATATGTTGGTTAGAGGATATCAGGTTTGGTACCTTGACTACTTGACGGCCTAGAAGAGTGCTTAAAAGGATGGTGAGGGTAGTGGAACTCCTGGAGCTGCAAGACTCTAGCACATCCTTGGCTAGACGAGATAGGGGAAGATGGGGGGTGTATTCTTGTTGATTGGAAACTATCAGGTTTGGTACCTTGGTCAGTTGATGGTACTAAGCATGTACTTGGATTTGGGCAAGATGATGCCCATCGAGTTGAAGCCCCAGATCTAAAGTGACCCATTGTTGAGAGAAAATAAATAACACAATCTATGCTTGGATGGAATGTCAAAGGTTTGCAGCTAGTTGGCCACAAATTAAAGATAAGTATATGTATTATGAATTTATTGCCACTATAATTTTTATATATGATAGTGAAATGTAACTAGATTCTCAATTTAAGAATCATGTTAGATTATGCATGTAGATGTGTATTGTATTTAGCATGCATTTAGATTATGCATTTCACAAAGAGAGGATTTCCCAAAAAAGGGGAATTTTTCAAAATATAGATTGCCAAGGTAACTGGCACAAGATTGGGCCTCAGAAAGAGGCAAGATTAAGCTGACATTGGATTGGTGACATTACAAGTGGTATAAGAGCCATGGTTGCAACATTGGGCTTGTATGGTCCAAGCTCAAAAATGGGTGTATACATGTTGCAGGAAAAGTGTTTGAAAAAAATTCTAGTATGAGGATTTATGCCAAGTTTTTATCAAAATGCCCTATGTGGAATTGGTGAAATTTCTTAGAAATTAAAGGGAAATGATACGAAAGGATTAAAAATTTCCTATTTTAACCTTTCTTGAATGACTCTAGGCTTGGAATTATCCAAATTATGGAGTTATGTTGTAGCATGGGGACTATAGGAGCCAGAAACAGAGCATTAGATTCAAGAAAGAATTTTCGTAGATTCAGATATATGTGCATGTATATTACAAGGTTGCATTAATATTAAATCCATGGAAAAAGGTAATCAATGCATATTAAGTTCAGATTTATGGAGGATGTATGAAAACTGTTCGACAAAAATCCTAATAGAGATATGGTAAACGGTTAAAAGCCAAGAAAACCAATGATTCACAATAGTGTGAAATTTGACTGTAGATTTCAACTACGAGGTCCCCCTCATGTTTGAAGTTTAACAAGGGAAGGGAAACCATGATGGGAAATTATTCCCACCTAACCATTTCAAATAAATGGTCATCCATCATAGGTTAATGATTAATATTTATTATGCCCCCCTATCAATGTTTAGTGGAAAGGGGGGGTAGCATGTTGGGAATTGCGCTAAACCGCCCATCTCTAATCAATGGAAGAGATTAATTGCAAAGTTGCCCTTCCTTGAATTTTAATCCAATATCACAGGTGTCCACATTACCAGTGGTTTTAGTTGAGAAAGTTTCACACACAACCATGCGACACATGACAGGGATGGTGACTTGACAAACAAGTTATCGACTGTGGCGAAGCCCCAAGATCCATGCCACACTGGATCAGAGGTCTTAACTTGCTTAACTACTGACTCCTCAACAAAACTAGTGTTCTGATGGAAAGGTTCCCTTCTACAAGTTTCCACCATTAGATTGGTCATTTCCCACATGTCTTTCTTACAACATTTTTAGACTAATGGTAGGTGTTCTAGTGGCAAGGTTCCAAGTGGTGGGAACCATGGTTAGATTGACTATTCGTTCATAAGATCACCTATTTTGAATTTTTTGTAAAAAAAATTGAACTTTCTCAATGAACAAGGTGGTGGCATAGGCGGATGACATGGTAGCTTGTGAGCGGGACATGTGGTAGGTGGATTTGGAACTTTTTACGACCCAAATTGATAATGGCAAGTGACACATGGTAGTAACACATGAGTAGGAGTACATGTGGTAAACTATTACTGATAGCAATAGTCAACATGTCAGGCATGTGGTAAGGTAGGTCATGTTGTTCCCCTTCATCACTTTTGTAAGAGGGATAAGAGGTTGAATTCAAGACTTTTGCCTTAAAAATTAATCAAATCAGTGATTGGTTCAACTATAAAGCCCTAGTGCCATGACAAAAGCTTTAATGTTAAATCCCGCACCCATATCTCCCTCCAACAGGCAAGCACAACAAGCTAAAAGAGGAAATTAGCATATGAACGTCATTTTGTTTAAATTTTAAGCATCTTTAGGGGCAGATCGTTGTCCATCTTTGCCTAACCAGCCCCATAAGCATTTTGGCTGGTAATATGTGCAGGCAATAGACTAGTGGTACTCCCCAAAGTTGAAAATTCAAAAGGGTGGGCCCACTATTCCAACAACCCAGATTGATTTCAAGGGTTAACCACTGGTTGCAACCTTCTGTTCTTTTACCCACTGGATGATGGTGGGATCACCTGCCACGTAATAAGTCCGCCAATGCCATTTTCAAGTGAGCGTTGAAATTAAAAGGTAAATGGTAACTTCTTTACCCCCGCTCCCATCCACCTAGCATTTATCGCCGCCCAATCCAATTTTGCACACGCTCCTGCGCCCCCCCCCTCCCTCTCCCCCCCCATAGTGATGTCATCCCACAACATGATTTTCCCCCCTCTGCTTATAGAAACCCTTCTTGCTCCAAATTTTTAAAATTTTGTTTCACTTTCCCGGTGCAAGCTCCTACCACCATTCATCTTCTTTGTAATGTCGTTCAATTACTCAGTGGGTCAAGAACTCCCCTCCAACGTTGTTTTCAACTTCACCAAGGCAACCAGGTAACAAGTTGGACCCCTCCACCTCCAAATTATTTTAATATTCATTAAAACCTGAAGAAAGTAGCCCCCAAGACCCCTAAAGCCTAGGAGGTAAAACCCGCCTCCAATATAGAACCTCTCATGGACACTAAGGCACAAATTTCAAACCCCCTTTGTTCTTACCCAGACCTTCGATTCGACTTGTATGGCCACCATGTCAGAGGAGAGGACTTGCTTTGTGTAGTTGATTCATGGTTGTATTATCAGATAGCCCCTTCTATACATCACATTCCCGAGTCCATGTCTTAGTTAACTACAACTTATATAGAAGAGAAGAATTGTTTTGTTTGCCCCAATGGAGCTAAATCCTAGAGGTAACCCTAGAGTTAATCCAGAAGGCTTTGATTCACCCAAGCTCCCCTGAAACCCCAAAAGTTCACATAAACCACTCTGGTTTATAATTATATGACCCTTCCAGTTGTTAAACAACAATCTTTTCTACAATTGGTCCTAGCCATTAGCTTACAATCCTTGCCCATTATTGATAGTTTACCAATAGCTATCTTTTTTGAGCCTATGCAGCCTATCCTGTCTATGATTGCTCACCTTTTTGGAGATGACATTTCCAACATGGCCAACAAAGCATATCTAGGTTTTCTGAGGGAGATGATGTAGCCAAGTCATCTATCTGAAATACCTTCTTACTTGGCCAAGTCCATAAAATTCCAGTTATGCCATTTTTCCACCACCTCATACTTAAGGTATTATTATTTTTTATTTTATCTATTTGTGTACACCCATGTGGAGAAGTTTGAATGCCTAGGTCTCAGTTTGATGGCCCCAAAAAAACATAGGAAATCTTTTTTTGAATGGAACATGTTGTTAGGACAAATCCAAATAATGATGGCTATTCACAGTTCATTTCCTCCTACATGGCCATTGCCTATAGAATTATTCATAATTTTTTCCCTCCTCAGATCCTCCCTTAGCAAAAATCAATCCCTTAATTGAGAAAGGACACCAGGGTGGGATACTGGTACTTGTTTGAGGATTACACAAAGATTCATGTCTATGGGTGTGATCTCCCCCCTTACCGATTTCTTGTATTCATACCTATGAGGATATTTTCTCTTAAGTTCATTAAGCAAAGTCTTATTGTGGACCAAGTCCACTTTGTCCCTGCCAAAAAGGGATACATGTTCAATTTGATTAAGCCTATAGGACCTTTTTGTTAACTCCAGATAGGCCTTCCTAGCAACTAAGGAATTTCGGAAACAAATGAATTTTGATATGGGATATGTTTGGCATTATGATCCTCATGGGGTCATTTCAAAGAAAAGGGAAATCATAAAAGCTTAAACTTATGAGGACGAATATAGGTCTAAGCTTGAATGAAAGGCTAACCTTGATTCATGGTCTATTAACACAGAGATGGTGGTTGAGACTCCAACAATGAAGGAAAAGGCACATAAAAGGACCGTTAATGATACAGGGGATGTAGAGATGGAAGATGTACACACTAGCAAAAATCCAAAGACCCAAGAGATAGAAGAAGAAGAAATTAAGACTAGGTTGGTAGAAGAAAAACCAGACCAACCAGGCTTCCAGGGGACTTTGGAAGAGCCAGTACAAACTATTGCCTCATCATCCTTAGAGGTAGATATTCCGAGTTCAACATGAAGTACAAGCACATCTGAGCCAATTTGGCCTACTGGAAAGGTCATTGAAGAAAGGAACAAGAAAATAAGGGAGGAGATGTAGTAGCAAATGGCATCCCATTGAGTGCCATACCAGACCATACTTCTAGATGCTATGGACTTGGAATAAATCAAATAAAATTGTCATTGCATCACCCAGTAGAATAGTCACTCCCATAGGGCTCCCAATTCAAGGCCTTGGAGGTTTCATTAGACTTGGAAAGTGTCTGTCTGCCTGATAAAATCAACTTCCATAGGAAAGTGGGAGAGATGCTTTACAATGAGCTTAATTGAAATGAAATGACCATAAGAAAGGCTGAGAAGCTGCTAGAGAAGGTTGTAATAATATTAAAGAAAGAAAGAGCTAATTCCAGAGCTCTGCACATACATAATGATAGCTTCAAGGAGTTGAACGTGAAACTAAGGGTGAATCCAAAGGATAAGGATGCATTTGAGGCCCTTGTTCAAAGCTCACAAGCATAGGTTCAGGAGTTGAGACACAAGCTGAAGATGCCAGCCAACGAGCATGTGCAATCCAAGGAAATTAAATAGGTGGAGGAAGAGAAAGAGATCTTGGAAAAAGAGTTGATAGACATAAACAATGAGGTGGTGTCCCATAAGATACATGTAGAAAAAATTTAGTTGAGAATAAACACTCACATTTGTGAAGTGTTGGTGCTTGGGAACCCTCAGAATCCCATAGAACAGCTTACAAATACCCTCACCGAGCTCCAACTCTTAGAAGGGGAGCTCAAGAAGGTGTAGAAGGACTTAGACATGGCCAACAATCTCTGTCACAAAAGCAAAAACAAGTTGAGACAACCAGGACTAATGTAGATCTGATTAGTAAGAACCTACAGGAAGCTAATCGGGAGATCATTCAACTCAAAGGTAAACTAAAAAGAAATATGTCCCTCATGCAAGCTAAGAAAATAATCTGGGATTAAATTATAAAAGAAACCAAAAATAACTTGGAGCACATAACTTTGATGGATGAGCAGAAGATTGTGATCAAAGACTATGAGTTCTTCATCCTAGCTTCCAAGGAAGAAGGTGAAAAGAACTCCCAAATTGCCAAAAAATTCATCCTGTTTGTAAATGAAAATCCACTTAGTGAGTTGAAGGCCATATATGTGGTGGATAGAGTGTCTGATATCATGGAGATCTCCAAAGTAGTTCAGAAGGAGGAGGCTAGAGCTAAAGCTAAATAATTCCTAAACATAGTGTTGAAGGATGTGGCTTCCTTCAACTCCGAGTTTGATGAGAGAGTCAAAGAAGGGTTGCCTAGATGCTAGGATTTTGTGGGAATGTTGGTCCCATGGGAACAATACTGTCAGATGTTAGTTGATTCCAAGAGAAAAGTAGATTTCTCTCATGAGAAGACTGCTACCATTAAAGTTAAAATTGTGGTTAATTATCCGAGAAGGGATTTTAAACTATTAGGATCAATGAAGACCTTATTCCACCCTAGGATGAACCAAAAAGTCTCACCAATGTCAAGATTTCATATCAACAATTATTTCATGCTCCTCTATTAGCTCCAGTGATGTGGCAAAGATGCGATCAGTTCATCAATCCTCCAGTGCTCTAGATCATCAACCCAACAACCCTACCTCTTAAACTTGTCTATCATGGTTAAGGATATTGTTGATTATGTTGATCATGACACTTTGATATTTTATATTTTATGTAAATATTATGTTTTCAGAGACTCAATACTAGTTATTTAGGATCCACATAGTACAATTGTGCCACTAAAGCACACTGATAATTTGTTTATGATGATTCACTATCAAATCAAGAAGGAATATTTTGTAATGGGTTATCTCCTTGAGGCCCTATAAAAATTGTTTATGATATAGAACCAAAGCTTCAGAATTTTGGTTTTCCAAAAGGGAAGCTCTGGAAATTGTCAATGAAATGTGTGCCCTATTAAAGATTAATGAATTTTTTTGGCGATTCTGGCTCATATGAATGTGTAGTACATATTCTCTCTTGTGTTTGTTCCTTATACTCTCACTCTTTCTGTCAGATTACATGTAATAACAACTATTGGATATGTTTTTATGAATTCATGGATTCATCTATGTCTAACACAGATCTAACATGCCTATGACTGATATTAATTACTATCCTTAAAATGAACTCCATGTATCTTAGCACATCATTTAAATATTTTTCTCATACACTTCATGTTGAACTTCGATGTACTGGATTCTTACTTTAAGCCTTGTGCATTGTTTTTATTTCCTTCTCAATTCTTCTCTCTAATGTACTACAAACGACTGATAAACTGCATGTTCATGTAATTGTTTCCACTAGAGTCAGACATTAATGATTCTATCAGTAATACTTTGCATCTAGATTTGTATTTCTCCTCTTAACGAAATTTCTGAATCAATTTAATCTCAAATACATTAAATAATGGGTGTAATATAAAAATCTCAGCAAATATTTCAAGCACTCATCAATATATCCTAGGCACTAGTATCTTCTCAACCCAAGGGTTGTCTCTAGGAGCTACAACAGGTCCCATATCAAACCACCTATTTTGGGGATGTTCTAAACATCAACAAAATTGGATGACAAGTGGTGGGAGACAGACAAAAATAGTATAGAGAAAGTAATAGACATCATTGGCTGTTGGGCGCGGCATCCCCCAAGGGTAGTTTTGGGGCTTAAAGCCCATATTTTGGTCAAATTTTGTAAATCCAAGTGTAAAGACTCCTCATTTTGTGGTTGCGAAGTGCGTAGATGTTAAAGAGTCATAGGGTTATCAGCCCTTATTTTGGAAATGTAATGTCAGCTGTAGAAGATCTACCCATGGTCCATAGACCATGGGATTGTATAAATAGAGCTAAGCTCTATGTAGTTTAATATAATAATATCAAACATGTAATAAAGTGATAACTCTAAGCAGAAGTATAAGTTTTGGGTCGTAGCATAGGTAAAGGCTCTACAACTAAGTGCGTAGAGGCCTAGAAGTCCACAGTTGAGTGCATGGACCCCTGCAACTGAGTGCGCATGGCGGGTCGATTCTATAATTGTTCAGAATTATCAATAAAGAAAAATATTCTACAATTTTTGTGTCTTTTTTTCCTGTTTATGCATCTAGTTATGTTGGGTATGAACTTCACCTATAATGCTTATATGATGCGCGAATATATGTGATTGTGTTGGTTAAGTAATGCAAGTAAGAACATCTATTTACGTGAAGATAACTAAGATCTGTTAATAAGACAAGTAAGATATTTAGCATAGTTTGGGAGATATCACAGCTCGCTGCCCTAGCATCACGAAATTATATCAGCCCCTTGTTAGGGATGCGCAAAAGCTGATTGTATCCTTTTGCGAAGGTACTAAAGGGTGGAACAGAGGGCTAAGCAATCTTCGTGCAGGTAGCTATAGTTGGGATAAACCGACATCACAACCATCTCAAGGGTGCAGAAACTTGGTTCCAGCATCCCCCCATACTACTTTGGGTGAGGCTTTAGTGTAGGGATTTGTCTGGCTAAATAACATTGAACCTGGGTTAGGGCCCCACAAGACAACAAATGGTTCCATTGCTGGGATCCAAATTTGCATAAGAGATGTGTGATGTCGTATCACTATTTGTAGCATAGGAAAATAGAAACCCACGAGTGTCGAAAGAACAATGGCTAGATAGGTACCTGTATACAGAGATCCACGAAATCTTTTTTGCCTCCTTTATGAAGTTATTACACGATAGTAAGGCTGTAAAAGGGATACAAGAACTCATCAATAAATGCACTGGTGTTGGCTTATTGGGGCCTGACCCAGGTTCAGAGTTAAGTTAGCCAAACAAATCCTGGTACTACTAGCCCTTTCGGCAATAGTTCGCAGAGCGTGGACTATGGTCTCACCTGAAGTAGTATGGGAGGGTGCTAGAACTAGGTTTCTGGACCCTGGAGATGTCTGAGGAGTTCAACTGGTACATGGTTTGACCATGCATGCAGGTTGCTTTGCACATTTTCCCATACTTGCAGCCTGATATGCTGCATTTGTGCAGCCCTACCCAGGGGCTGAATGTCACACTCTTGTTTTATTACCCAAGACCTTACTGAAATTCCAACATTAGTTAATTAGCTTTGCCTACTTGAGTGCTTTAAGTTATACTTACCAATATAAACCATTCATACAGGTGCATACAGTAAATAAACAATATATTTGCAAATTATATTAATCATTCATTAACCCAAGAACAGATACACATAATTATAACAAAACTTCTCTTTATTAATTTCTTCCTTGGTTACAAACTCAACTTTTCCCTGCACACTCAAATGGAGGGGTCTGCGCACTCAACTGTAGGGGTCTGCGTACTCAGCTGTAGAACCTTCTCCTACTCTATGACCCAAAGACACACTTCAACTTGTGACTCAATCACTTAGACCTTTTCCTACTTCTTCCTTCCTCCCTTACACTTAGAGCCTTGCTCTATTTATACAATCCCATGGTCAACGGACCATGGGTAGGTCTATCCAGATGAAATTACATTACAACACTAGGGTGGACAACCCTGTGAATCTATCATAATTTCACACCCCACAACCGCAATTCGCAGAGCTTTATAACAAGATTCGGTCAAAACTTGGGCTTTGAGACCCAAAACATGCCTTGGGGGGATTCCATGCCCAATAGGCCCCCAACACAAACATCATGACTCACCCTCGAGCCACTATGTTGGCGCGGCGATCTTTGCATGAAGTCCCTCCAACTGTTCTCGAATTGCGTGGAGATCAGCAACACACTGAGCTACTGGTTGCTGGATCTGCTACATACGCTATTCTGAGACCTCTGTGTGGGAGTGTTTCTCTATGTATTCTGTGATGGTGAAGGCCTCATCGATCCAAGGCTAGACGTGTTCTTTTAAGAATGATTCCTTATGTCGTGCTGCATCCACCTACTCCTTCAGTGCTTTAGCCTACTGCATCCACACAAGCCTTTGGGTGAGCACCACCATCTACGTAGTGCCTCAGACACTGTCATACTATTGTTGGAGTTCTCATGCCTCTGTTGGAGTGAGGACCCCAAGTGATTCTTCCAACATGCTAGTGTATTCTCGCACTGCACCTCCGATTTCCTCCAATCCCGTTGTGATAGCATAGTGCGTTGTTCTCTAACTTTCGGGGGAGTGGATGGCTGTGTCTTTAACTGCAACTCAACGATCTGAATATTTAGCTCTAGCTGAACCTTTGTCATTTCCCCCCTAGCCTCGTAGACCCCTGCTGCTAACCTATGGATCCGCGCCTCCGCTGGTATATCTGTTGGGATGGCCAACTCTGGGATGCTTTTGGCAAGTGTCGTCTATCACCTATACCAGCTGTTGATTTTGAAACACCAATTCGTCGCACTACAAGCTTAGTTGTTCCATATTTATTTTCTACTCACTGAGGACTTGGAGTGCACGACTCTCCCTAGCTCATAGCTCTGTAGTTATCCCATCCTGCAACACATATAATGTCTCGCACAAGAGGGAAGCTAGATTAACACCAAGACCTTTCAGTGCACTAACCGAAGGCCTATTGGCCTCATTTGATGTCACTAGTGCCCCTTCTGATAACACTATTGTGTTCGTCATCCACCCGTGCAACATTTTCTCTGCTGTCGTGGATCCAACTGAGAGGTTGGTCGAAAGGGTACCAACCTTAGGGGGGTACACCTGTAATTCCTGTAACTGCACTTTGAGTGTCCCCAACACAATCTGGTTGTCTTGCATGAAATCTTAGAGAGCCTCATTGGTGACATCATGCATCATCTCACCGATGTCACACAAATCACCCTCGATTAGGGTGATCAGGTCAATGGACAATTTCAAGGCCTTGACCTTCTTTCGCAACCTTGCCCACTCTGCTGGGTGTTGGCACTTCAGTTGTGTTGACGTGGTTCGTGGGTCCGTGCCTCCTTCTATTTCTACTTCTTCTACTTCCTTCCCTACGAAGGCATTGTTTGGCCCTTTCCCGCCTTTGCGACTGCTTCCTCTACTGCTTCTGCTGTTGCAGCCTTTTCCTACTCAGCTGCTTTTTGTGCCACGTCCCATGCTGCC
This sequence comes from Pinus taeda, assembly GCA_000404065.3. NCBI lineage: Eukaryota > Viridiplantae > Streptophyta > Pinopsida > Pinales > Pinaceae > Pinus > Pinus taeda. Next base: position 28,227 of record APFE030660487.1, on the reverse strand, counting down.
CACACTTCTACTGCTGTTGTTTCATTTGTATTTTGGTCAATTGTGTGATGCATAGCTTGGCCTCGTCTTTCTTCTTCTGTGTTGTCGACTTCTCATTTTCTGCAATGTATGGGGCACACCATTCTGGCGGCCATGCCTCCAGGACATTGAAAATGGTGTCATGGGTGGCTACAAAGCGTAGCTTTGTCCACTCATTAGTTGGGTCCTTGTTCACCTTGATATATATGTTATGAATGTCCACCTTAAATTCTGCAAAACTTTGCAAACTGTTGTAAACCACGAGTGATAACCGCGGATTATGGTTAATCCACATTGTGAGGTTCATCGCTATGAACACCCAAAAGATGTTGATGTCACGTATCCTTTTAGAATCCTTCATGGCCCAAAGCTAAGCGTACTTCGCGACCTCAGGTAAATCTCTGGCAATTATGGGGAATTGACTATCCTCCAGCAATTCCCTAGCTATGAGCACTATGGACAACAAAAACCATGCATAGTGGAATGTTTTTCCCTATTCTTGGGCTTCGCGACAGTTCTCTAAAAATTCCATGCAGAGGAATTCGGACCAGTTATACTAAACCCCCTCTATACACTACTCGGCTACTGCGACCACCAGTGCAGGTACCTCATCTGCGCAGTACTTGCGCATAACTTTTCCTGGTAGTATTTGGTTGCCATGCGTAGTTCTTTGTCCTTGATGCTAGAGATGGTGTAGCCCCTCTTCTTCTTTTCCAGCTTGTACTTTTTCTTCATGGCCTCTGCAATGGCCAAATCATTGCCCTTCCCTTTCGATATGGTTGTGGCGTCCTCTCCTTTGTATGGAAGCCCAGAGACATGATGAATCAAGTCTGTCGTGATGGGGATGGGCTCCTCCAGCCATAAACACCCGTCATGCACTAGGCATAGCAGCCGCTTGATGACGAAAATGGTTATTTGGGTGCAGTGGAAATGTGACACCCAGAATAGGTTCAGCATCCTAACCTTTTCTACTCTGCGCAACCACTTCTGTGGCTCTAATGCTATCACCCCCCGCAGTGTTCTACTTCATGAGGTTACTATTCTCAAGGTGAGGGAACTTCTCGTGGTCAGTGAGGTCCTAATCTTCAAATTTCAGGCTTGACACGTGGCCCAAGTGCATGCCTTTAAACATAATGCCATCTGGGAGGAGTGGGGTCTGGAGCGAGCTCTTGGTATCTTCCAAATCCTTGGGCACTTTGGTCTTCCCTTTTTGTGGGGGGACATAGGTGGGTAGTTTTGTCGCCGAGTGCATAGGCTAAGTATCCACCTCCATGAATTCATCTTCTTCTTCTGTGATGATAAGCTCTTGTAGATCTTCTTCTTCTTCATCTATTTCTATAGTGATGACTTTCCCCTTCTCCTCCATTGACAGTTTGTTGCGTAGTGGGTTCCGCAGGGATACGTGTATTGAAGCCATTGCTTGTTTGTCCTTCTTGGGTCTTGGCATGCATGATGATTTTAGGATTTCTACCACAATCTCGGCACCTTCTGGAACATATCCCACAATTAGGGTCTGTGTGGCCTCCTCGACTATCACTTCTGCTATCTCCATACCATCCTTAGTTATTGCCATTGTATCTATGCAAAAATATATCACTCGCGAATTCAGGGGCTTAATCAATGCTCGGCTCACAACAATCAGGGTTCTGCTCGACCACTTAATTCACAAATGACCAAGTGTTGTTTGCTGGGCAACCCTTTTTATTTTATAGCACTTTTAGAATTTGAATTCAACCATCCCCCCCAAATCTGGTTCATTAATGCTCCCTCGGTAGCAGATTTTCCCAGATTTTTCCCATAAATCGCGTCTTAAATGTCTGTCGTCCACTTCATTTGGCCTCAAGCTGAGCATCCTATCATGAATAGTGACTTCAATGGTCACTTTATAGCCAACCCGCACGGCAGTGCAACCCCTCGTGCGTGGTCGCGGACCTTGTAACTCTTGCTTCTACACACATCTCCAATATCGCGCAACTCCTGGACAAAATAGTTTATATTCCTGTGCTCCCTTCCAGCTGTCTAGAGTGCTAAGACTATCCTTCCCTCGGCTAGTCAGGTGGTTGCAGCACCCATGAAAAGTTTCATCCGATCATTCATCATGTTGCCTGGAGAATCTCTACCTTTTACTATTATGGTCAACATCGCGTACTTTATTACTTGCAACGTGCTACCCCAGTCATTATGTTTAGCAATAAGCGGTCCAAGCCAAGGCATCAAACTGATCAATTCGTGGCAATAGGCCTTAACCTTGTCATCGTGATTGCACGCACCCTGCCTTACCATTCTGGTCTTTTTGTCGAGAAAATATTTCTTTATTCTCTCCTCCATATTCTTGAATTCTGCGTCCATCAAAGCACTTTTCTTCCTTAACCATACCCTTTCTTCTTCAAGTTTGTGGAGTCTATGGTTTCCCTGTTGAATTTATTCCTCAATTCCCATGCATTATGTTTCTTGCAGCTGTGTGATCCCTTCTTTCCAGGCTTCGCAAACCCTCGTATCTACTAGTGCTAGTATGCATGGACTAGGCTTTTCATGCTCCATAGGGATTACAGCATTCACTTCGTACTTCAGCTTCAGAAGTTCCCACGTGGTCAGGGTTTTTCACATGATCCTATAAGCCCAGAGAATCGCTGGTATGCGTAGGTCCCAATCAGTTTGTTTCACATGGTGGACCGTTTTTAGTGCTTCACGTATTTTATCAAAAGCTTCTGCATGAATATTCTTCTGTGTGCCTAGCCTTATCGTACTTCCTGGTCCCAATCGGAGGGGTCATTCGCACCATTGTCTTTCCCGCTCCTGCTTGTCGGTTGTCTTTCCTATCGTGAGGTTAATGTGAATTCATGTAGGTTGCGAACCATACGATTGTACCCATTTAGAAAGGTGGGCACACAAGCTATTTCGACCGTCATACTATTCTTTCATCTACATCTAAGGCTTTCCAAACTACATGCACATCATCCTTTTGCATTTGCACCAGTTTTCAAAACTTCTTTGATATGTACCCTACCATCAAAGCATCAAAACTTTTCTGTTCCAGTACTTCTCTTTCAAATTTGTTCAGGAAATCATTCACCTCGCTCAACTCGTCATACATAGGTAGATTTCTTATCTCTGTTGTCACGTAGTGTAGTGACCTTGTCATCATGTTACAGTTGAGCATGGTTACCTCGTGTAACCAATTCTACCATCATTCTATTTCCTTAGCCAAATCTGAGGTGCAAGAGCTTTCACGCTCCCACGAGAGTCTGCCATCTGCTGTTGGATACACCCAATCCTGCTCCCATGCAGTTATCTTGCAGATATAGTCTAGATTGTCATTGCTATCATAGTCGCGCACTGGCTCTATGTAGCACGATCCTTCTGCAGGGTCTAAAGGTACCACTACGTGTAGTGACTTTTTCTCAAAAATCATCTTGCGCTTCTTTAGATTTATCACTCCATTGATGTCAGTGGCCCAATCTATTCCCAATAGCACAGGATAGGGATTGTTGTCATCAACAATCTCTATCACTTCAAAATATGCAAGCGTGCTTGCACCTTTGATATCTACTATTATTCCCTGCAATCTTCCCATAGGCAGGATCTTTTGCTGGTTCGTCATTCGCAATTGAATAGGAGACCATTGCAGTGTAGGCCTACCCATGCGCTCCCATGTCTACTTTGGTAAGACGTTCGCATCCGATCCTAGATCCAAAATCACTTGATCCATTTCACATTCCCTGATCTGCACAGTCAATCTCATCTCTCTTCCTGTTCATGTTGTGTGCTTCCCGAGCTTCCAGATTATGCACGGTTCTCCTGGCATGGTTCCAGCACATCTAGTGGTGAGTTCTTGCAGCCCCTTCACAACTTTTCTGTCATGCAGCGACTTCATGCTTGTCTCCAAAAATGTAGTGATCATTGATGGGTCCATTTCCGATTCCTGTTTGTCTTTACTTCTTGAAGTGGAGGCATCCACAAAGCTCTTCTTAGCTTCCATGAATGTCTCCTTAGCGCACTCTAAATCAAATTCTGGTTCCTTTGTTGGAGCCTTGCGAACCCAGGCACTCTCTTCAGGTTGCTTGCCTTTGTCATCTCCTATCATGATACCACTTTGGAGCATGATATTTACATTTGGCTATTCCTTGCATGGCTCAGATCTCGTCATTTATAGGTTCTAAGTTAGGGGAGGTTGGAGTGCTCCTTTATTGCGCAACCTCGCTATCAGCATGGGACAGTCCTCCATCTCATGATCAAATTGGGTAAAATATAACCATAATGGTCTCATTGGATTTGTACAATTATGGGCATAATGCCCTGGCCCTCTGCAATTGTAACATATCGGCAGGTTGTGACCTCCTCCTAGTCCCATTCCACCTCGACCTTGTCTGCACCCCTAAAATCCAGTGCGTGCCATCCGTGCATTTTGATCGAAGGCTCGTGTTTCGATCTGAACTCTATAGGTAAGAGTTTGATCCATCATCAGTTCATAACTTCTACAGGTGCACTCATCATGGCCTACTAACCTGTAGTAATTATAGAACAACTGCTAGAAATTATGCATATACTTCTATAATACATGGCAGTTATCTGTAGCATGCTTCACTCCTATCTGACAAATTACGCACCATAATGCAGGAACCGTGCTCAGTCCCGCTTGTGCCTCTAGTCTCAATGGCATTGGTCCTCCTCCCACCAAGTAGTTTGCAAAGACTAGACAATGGTCCTTGTCATGTCCCTGGCCTTTACACTTTATGCACCATACCTCCTTGCGTGCTTCTAGGAGAGCCATCCTGTCTTGTTTCAAACTCTGCATCTCAAGGCACAAGTTTTTCAACTGCGCATGGATCTGTTGAACTCCTAGGTTAGGATCTTGTATGGGGGTCCTGTGCAGTCTCGTCGTGATCTCCAAGGTCTCGCCTGAGTGGTTAGCTTCTGTTGTGACAACGTGTTCCTTAGATGCAGTGTTAGCAATGCTGCAAACCATGCACAGTGTTTCCCATCCGTCAAGATCATATTGGCTTCATGAATTGTACACTTTAGTCTCTGATCTAGCTCCTACGGGATCTCGCCTGGAAGCATTGCGATTTCCTTAAGTTCGATGATCGATTGTGTCTCTGATTTTGGCCTGCTAAATTCCTTGTTTAGCGCAGCTTGGATATCCATGATCCCTAGTTCGGATTGTCATTGGAATGCTTAATGTACCAAGTCAGTGTGCGATCCTGTAGAGCGCTAACCAGCGTTGCTTTCTTTATATTGTCATATGTGACTCCCTATGCTTCCCATACAGCCCTTACCATGAACCAAAATTGGTCCGAATCTTCATTCCCCACTCCTTTGAACACCGACAACTTTATCGCACTTTGTGGTGGTGGCGGAGGTGGTGTGGGCGAAGACGGGGGTGAAGATGGTGAAACTGGTGGTGTAGTAGGTGGGGGTGGTATGCAAGGAATTCACTGCTTTATCAAACTGATCACACTTCTTAGTGAAACCTTCGCAAGATCTTCCTTACTTTCTTGCGGAGGTGAAATCAAGGGGCTAGTTTCTAGTTCTCCGCTAGCTTCATTTCTGTAGATCCTCCCACTTTGTGTAGCCCCAAACATTAGTTTATTTGCATAACCCGCTTTTCACACAGTAGCATTTTAATTCAAATGTTCAAATATTTAACGTACTTACCTTGCGGTCCTTTAAGGAAGCGTCGTTCCGCCTCGCTATAGCTGACTAAAGTATCTACCACAAACTTGGTGATAAATCCTCCTATAATTCAATCGAGCTAGTGATCCACATCACATGCGATCTTATCTTCTAATGCTTCCAATTTGTGCACCAACTCTTGAGTCAACACAATAGGTTTGTCGAACCTACACATTCCTTAACTGTCTGCTAGCTTTACGATCCACTCATACAACTCAGAGGGGAAGGATGCAAAGAAAATTTCATGGATTTTCGTATATAAGTAGCAATCTAACCACTCTTCCTTCGATAATCATGGATTCATGTTTTCCTGTGCCATGAAATCGTGAATCTTTCTGTCCAATCACTCTTCAATTCCTTTCTTTGTCGGATTCTAGTGATATGACATCAAACATCTCTATGCAGATCCTGGTCCTGGTAATGAAACCATTTGTTGGCTTATTGGGGCCTAACCCAGGTTTAGAGTTAAGTTAGCCAAACAAATCCTGGTACTACTAACCCTTTTGGCAACAGTCTATGGAGCGCGGACTGAGGTCTCACCCGAAGTAGTATGGCAGGGTGTTAGAACCAGGTTTTTGCACCCTGGATATGTCTGAGGAGTTCAACTAGTTCGCGGTTTGACCCTACGCGCAGGTTCCTTCGTGCACTTTCCCATACTTCGTAGCTTGGTATGCTGCCTTCACATAGCCCTACCCAGGGGCTGAACGTCACACTCTGAGTTATTACCTAAGACCTTACTGGAATTCCAACGTTAGTTAATTAGCTTTTCCTACTTCAGTGCTTTAAGTTATACTTACCAATATAAACCATTCATACAGGTGCGTGTAGTAAATAAACAATATATTTGAAAATTATATCAATCATTCATTAACCCAAGAACAGATGCACAAAATTATAACAAAACTTCTCTTTATTAATTCCTTCCTTGGTTACAGACTCGACTTCGCCCTGCGCACTCAGCTGCAAGGGTCCAAGCACTCAGTTGCAGACTATTAGGCCTTTGCGCACTCAGCTGCAGAGCCTTCTCCTAATCTACGACCCAAAGACACACATCAACTTGTGACTCAATCACTTAGACCTTTTCCTACTTCTTCCTTCCTCTCTTACACTTAGAGCCTTTCTCTATTTATACCATCCCATGGTCTACGGACCATGGGTAGGTCTACCCAACTAACATTACATTACAACACTAGGGTGGACAACCCTGTGACTTTATCATACTTTCATGTCCCACACCCACAATTCATAGATATTTACAACAATATTTAGTCAAAACTTTGGCTTTGAGCCCCAAAACATGCCTTGGGGGGATTCCATGCCCGTCAGTTGGAACTGCACCAAGTGAACCACGCGTAGTGCGAAAGATTAGCAAGCATAAAACAAGGACGAGATGGGAGATGAGACTAACCACGTAAATAGGAGAGTATGAAATGGATTAGTTCATTTTGGACCTAGGGTCAGATGCAAATGTCCTACCAAAGTAGACTTGGGAGCAAAAGGGGAGACCTGCACTGCAATGGTCTCCGATTCAACTAAGGATGGTGAATCAATAGAAAATCATACCCATGGGGCAGCTGCATGGAGTGACCATGGATATTGAGGGAGCGAGCGAGCTGGAAGATTCTGAAGTAATAGAGATTGTTGATAACAACAATCCCTACCCTGTGCTCCTGCGAATTGACTGGGCTACTGATATGAATGGGGTAATCAATATGAAGAAGCAAAAGATGATCTTTGAGAAGAAATCACTACGTGTAATAATACCCCTGGATCTTGCTGAAGGATCGCACTATATGGAACCAGTCCGTGACTATGAAAGTGATGATGATCTGAACTGCATCTACAAGATAACATCACGAGACCAAGACTGGGTGAATCCCACTGTACAGGGACGAATTAAGTGGGATCATGAGAGTTCCTGCACTTCGGATTCTTACGAATAAATAGAATGCTGGTAGAATCGATTACACAAAGTAACTACGATGAATTGCAACATGATGACCCGGTTGCTGCACTGTGTGTCATTAGAGATAAAAAATTTGCCTACCTATGATGGTCTAAATGATGTAGATACCTTTTTGGATGCATTTGAAAGGGAGGTGCCAGAAAAGCAACGTTTCTAGGCCTTGGACTGGGTACTGTGCACTATGCCAGTAAGATGGTGGGGTATGCACAAAGCAAGCTTTGATGATTGGCACAAATGTAGGAGGATGATGAGAGCACAGTTTGGGAAACCTAAGATGTGATTGACAGAAAAGTATGATGGACAGGATGATCCATGCACGCATCTGGCCAAATGGACAAGGGCCTATGGAGAAAAGCCACAACCTATGTGGGTGCACCTGTTCTGTCATACCTAGGATGTTATCTTGATGAATTGGTATATAGAAATAGAGCTCTGCCATGGGACAGGTGAATGGGATATCTTGCACGAAGGATTCATGATGACATTCAGTTTTGAGGATGGATTTCACAGTATTGATGAAGCACTACAAGAGGTGAAAGCAACCATCTTTAGGGTACCATAGGATCCTTTAGACCTGATTCAGCTCGAGTGGGCTACTCAGCTGAGTCGCACGCTAGAATGTTATAATGTAACTACTAAAGAGGAGGACGAAGACCCATGGAAGATTAACATTCCAGAAACAGAAGGCCACTATGAGGTTCGAGGACCACAAATTGAGAATCTTGATATAACCACACCAGTGGGAACTAAACAGGTGAACATTGGCACGGAGGGAGAACCCAAATTCGCAAAAATTGGAGAATACTAGGATGACGCGACGATGGATAAGGTCGCTAAATTACCTCGCGAATATCAAGAAATTTTCCCTACCAAGCTTATGGATCTGAAAGGAATAATCAAAGATCTAGGAGTGATGAATATCACGTTAAAGCCCAACACAAAGCTAGTTAAGTAGAGGCCTTACCACCTAAATCTGAAATACAAGGAGAAGGTCCGCTTAGAGCTAGATAACATGCTAGCAACAAGCATAATTGAGCCCATGGAAGAGTCTGATTTGGTAAGCCCAATGGTGGTGCAAGAGAAGAAGCAGAAGGATGAAATAAGGATATATGTGGATCTCAGAAAACTAAATGATGCTCGTGTGCATGATCGTTTCCCAACTCCGTTCATGGATGAAGTGTTGGACAATGTAGGTGGCCAAGAAGCATACTCCTTCACTGATGGGTTCTCTAGGTAGCACCAAGTCAAAATCACGCCGAAGGACAGGAGTAAGATGACCTTCGTGATTGAGTGGAGTTGCTTTCAATATACTGTAATGCTGTTTGGATTGAAGAATGCGCCTGCTATCTTTTTGTGCGTGGTTGTTGCGACATTCAAGGAATTTATTCATAAGTTCCTAGAGGTCTATTTTGATGATTGGATTGTATTGGGCTGGTTAAGAGCCATGTAGCGAGCTTGCGCTTGATGTTGGATACCTATCGAAGATACCAGATTGCTATCAACTTGAAGAAGTGTCTATTTCACATTCCTTTTAGGAACCTATTGGGGCATGTGGTTTGCAGACAAGGGTTGATGGTAGACCCCGCAAAGATCACTGTGATTATGAACTTGGAAGCACTGAGGATTGTGAAATAGTTGCGTGCCACTTTGGGACATATGGGATATTACAGAAAGTTTATCAAAGGCTATGCCCAGATCACCGTGCCGATGGAAAAATTGTTGAAGAAGTATGTCACGTTTTTCTGGAATGATAACTATAAGAAAATCTTGGATATATTGAAAGAAAACATGGTAACTATGCGGATTCTAGTCTTCCCAAACTAGAAGAAGGAGTTTCATGTACATGTTGACGTGTCATATATAGTGTTGGGGGCAGTACTAATACAAGATGGTAGGGAAGTCTTGGACCACCCTATCACCTTTGCAAGCCGCAAATTATCCAAAGCAGAGAAGAACTATTCCACCACTGAGCGCGAAGGGATAGCTATGCTGTATGCGCTCCAGAAGTACCGACACTACTTGCTAGGAGGCCACTTTAAGATGTATATGGATCACTCAGCGCTGAAGTACCTAGTCAGTAAGCCTGTGTTGGGGGGGGCAAACCTGCAGATGGCTCTTATTGTTCCAAGAGTAGGATTTTGAAGTTGTTGTGAAGCTTAGACGATTGAATGCAGGACCAAACCATTTGTTGCGCATTGAAACAAGGGAGAAACTACTAATTTGGAGCAAGGATTACCTGAGACGCAACTCTTTGCTATGCACATGACAGATGGACATTTTGAGGATATAATACACTTCCTAACAATAGGAATTAGTGGTGCACATGACAGATTTCTCTTTCATTGTTGGGCATCTATATAAGATGGGGACTGATGAGATACTGCGAAGGTATGTACCTGAATTTGAATGAAGCAGCATCCTCGTGAACGCTTTTGGGGGTGCCGCGGGAGGACATTATGCAGGAAGAGCAACAGAAGACTCTACGCGCAGGGTTGTGGTGGCCAACCCTTCATCAGGATTCAAAAGCATATTGTAAGGTGTGTGATGTTTGTGAAAGAACTGGCATGCCATCGTGAAGGAATGAAATGCCTTTGAATCCACAAATAACATTGCAATCCTTCGAAAAGTGGGCAATATATTTTGTAGGACCTATTCAGCGCTAAGGAAATACAGGCGCGAGGTACATTATTACTGTGACAGAGTACTTGACTCGTTGGGACCAAGGTATGCAATGCTCAACAAAGTGATTGGGACCTACACATACCTGCAGTATTGTGGGCTTATTAGACAATGTGCAAGAAGTTAACGGGATAGACACCCTTTAGGCTGGTATATGGGGTTGAAGTGGTGATACCTATGAAATACATCGTGCCTAGTCTACATATATCAATGCTCACAGGTATGACAGCTTGCAGAACCCTGAAAGAGAGGCTCGCATAGTTGGATGAGTTTGAAGAAGAGTGATTTTTTGTTGGATTTCACCAGCAGGTCCAAAAGCAGCATGAAAAAGCGTGGTAGGATCGACACATCAAGTTACGCACATTCAAGGTAAACGATATGGTTTTGTTGTATGATAGTAAGTTTGATAAATTCCCTAGAAAATTCAGGATGCATTGGTTCGGGCCGTATGTTATTAAGGAGATTACTGATGGTGGCATGGTCCAGTTGGTTAAGTTGAACGGAGATCCCTTCCCAGGAAAGGTGAATGGTAGTCGATTGAAGCCACACACAGGTGGCCTAACCATCTGACTAGGTGATAGAAGCATAGTCTTAGTGCTCCAGATAGCTGAAAGGAGGTGTGAGACTATAAACTACACTACTCGAGTTGGGGAGTTGCACAATGTTAAGACACCGCAAAGTAGTGAGGTGTCACAAGGTCTGCGACAATGTAGAGACAGCTGCGCTAGCATGCAGGTCTGCCAGAAAGTGACTACTAAAGTCACTATTCATGATTTAATGGTCCATTTAAGACCAAATAGAGTGGGCAATAGGCATTTAAGGAAAAATTTATGGGTTAGATTCTTCAAAATATATCGCCAATCTAGCATTAATGGGCATAATGCGGGGGGAAAGCTCGAATTTGAATTCAAAAAACCTATAAATTACAAGTGGTTGTCCAGTAAAAGACACTTGGCATTTTAAAAATTTAGTTTTTATGCTATCAGCTGTGTATGGACCTTTCAAATTTTGAGGCTTTGAGAGCAAGTTCAATGTTTGATAGATTGCTGAAGGAGATGCAGGACCTCCTGACTAGAATGATGTCAACGCCCGAGAAAGCCGTGAAGGAAATTGCAGTAGTAGAAGCCCCAGAGAGCATTGGAGTAATAGTTGAGGTCCCTAAATCACCCAGAACACCAAGACCTAAGAAGCATAAGAAGGCTATGATCCTGGTGTGCGTCTCACCAAGAAACCCAAAGAGGACCAAGCTCACCTTGCAGGAAAAGGGGAAGGCCATTAATCTAGAGGCCGACAAGGAAGAATCTAAAGAAATCTTGGTGGATGAGTAGGACATGGAAATGGAAGTTGAAACCTAGGGTGCAGACCCTATTACCTGGTTACCAGAATATGTTCCTTCATGCAAGGGCAACACCAAGGTGACAAAGGACATAGACGAGAGCAAGAGCTCCTTGCAAACTCCATTGCTCCCAGATGATATTGTTTTTGAGGGGCCACACTTAGGACGGGTTCCTGCCCTAAAGTTTTAAGATTAGGACCTTGCAAATCATGAGAAATTCCTGCATTTAGTGATTGAGCAGCTAATGCACCGATGGATTGACATGATGGCTGGAACGATTGAATTGGAGTTGCACACATGGCTCAAGGGTGTAGAGAAAGATAGGTTGCTAAACCTGTTCTAGGTGGCGCATTACCACCACACCCCAGTGACTGTCTTCATCATCAGGTAGCTTCTTTTCTTGGTGCATGATGGGTGTTTGTGGCTGGAGGAGCCCATTCCCATCACAGACGACTTGATTCATCAGATCACATGGCTGCCTTACTTAAGGGAGGATCCAGCCAATATATCTAAAGGAAAAGGTGGCGAGTTGGCTGTCATGGAAGTAATGAAGAAGAAGTTCAAGTTGGAAAAGAAGAACTGAGGATATGCCATCTCCAGCATTGACAACCCTGCAGCCAAGGTCGCAAAACAAATACTAGTAGGGAAGGTGATGCGGAAATGCCATGCAGATGAGGTGCCCACACCTGTGATTGCACTAGCGGCCCAATGCGCTGAAGGACTCCAGTTCAAATGGGCGAATTATCTATGTGGTGAGTTCCTTGCGAACTGTCGTGAGGCACAGGAACAGGGCAAGACATTTCACTACACGTGGCTCCTACTATCAATCGTACCGGTGGCATGGGAGCTGCCTGAAGATAGCCAATTCTCTTTGGTCATGCCAGACCTTCTAGAGGAAGCAAAGTACACTTTGCTATGGGTGACCAAGGACACGTAGTGAATAAAAGAAAGAAAGATCTTTTGGATCTTGATGGAGATGAGTATCCCAATAGGGATCAATTGCAAGCCGCGGTTGTCGCCCACGGTATACGCCAATTTCTAGAGCTTTGTAGAGTTCAAAGAGGATTTCCACCATGTCTTTATCAGGGTTTAGAAGGACCCTATGAAGACATGGCATAACCTACCATATCTGGCGACTGATGATGTAATTTTCGTAGTCCTCAAGTCTTGACCGTCGGAGTGACGCGCTCTAGCTAACTCCATGGTGGAAATGGATAAGTCCACTGTGCAGCTTAAGAAGGAAGAAACAAAGCTCCAAATGGTGCAGCTAGCAAAGAAGCACAGAAAAGAGGAAGCAGAGACTAAGGTCGGGGCAGCACGCAACACTGCCAAATTGGCAGAATAATAGAAAACAGGAGAAGAAGAGCATGAAGGACAGAAGTCACCTTCGCCCAGAACTGAGGTAGAAACAGAGACAGGTGAAGGTGGCATAGACCCACAGATGACGTCCACCCAACTCAAGCATCTGCGACCATAAGAGCAGGAAGTGCCACAAAAGAAAACCAAGGCATCAAAGAAATCCTTCGACCCAATCATCCTCATTGAGGGTGATTTTCATGATATCAGAGAAATAGTGAGGGCTGTCACCATGGAGGGCCCTCCAACAGTTCGAAGAGTAGCAGTAGTTGGTATTGGGGGCTCTCGAGACAGAGCTGCAAGAGCTACAGGTTAACACTCCACAGGCTGGCAAAGTGTCCACCAGCCTTGGGATCAGCACTTCAACTACCGAGGAGATGTTGCACACAAGGGTGACCAACATGATAGTGATACCAGATGGGTCACTTAATATAGAGAATGAGGCTAACAGGTGCATGATCAACAACTTGAAAGGAGTAGGATTGAATATGGTCACGCTCCCTTGGGAAACACTCTACCTCTTGCAGGATGGAGTGACCACGGAACTCAGGTCCTGGGAGAGTCGCTCTCTGCAAGTGATGAGCGAGAAGCGCATCAAAATCAAGTAGTTGGGCTTGCAGTGCAATGAGGCCATGGAGCAGAATAAGAAAATAATGCATGTAGTGGAGGAAGCTTGCTGAATGGTTTTAGAGTTGGACATTCAGGCAGAAGAACTGGTAGAGGCACACATCCGCAAGTTGGCCATAGGGGTGCATGATGCTCAAGCAGAGATGGCCCAGGTTCAGTTGGAGCTAAAAACTACAAATTGCAGAATTGTAGTTGAGGGCTCAACCTTCAAATATTCTGGAAGTCAGGGAATAGTGTACCGTTGCTGTTACAATAGCAATAGCGGCAGTTGACAGTGCAGTGGCAGACTACATGCAACATTTTGAACAGTCATTCGAGGTCCTAACCAACTTGCAGGAGGACCTGAATGTAGAGTGCATGGAGACAGAGGTGTGCAAGCTACAGTAAAAATATGATGAGGTCAAAGGGACTACGTAGACGGTTTCCCTTACACAAAGGCTTGCATAGATGCAGGAGGGAAAGGCGCTCAAGGAATAGGTGGATGTTGCTCGGCATAAAGAAGCGGTCTTAAAAGCATGCCTACAACCATGGATAGATGAGGCTTATGCGATCATAGCCTCCATTGAAGGAAAGATCGCGCAACTGTAGGCAACTTAGCAAAAGATTCAGAGTAGTAATCACCAAGTAGCGAGTGGAAGAAGTCCAGCAAGAAGCCGCTCAGTGCACTACCAAGGTTGCGATGATCCAAATGGAGCTGGGAGGTCTTCGTGCTAAGATCTGTGCACCTACATCGTGACTCAAGGGTGAGTCACGATGTTTGTGTTGGGGGCCTATTGGGTGCAGGATCCCCCAAGGGAAGTTTTAGGGCTTAAAGCCCATATTTTGGTCAAATTTTATAAATCCAAGTGTAAATACTTCGCATTTTGTGGTCGAGGAGTGCATAGATGTTAAAGAGTCATAGGTTTATGCGTCCTTATTGCGGCTATAGAAGATCTACCCATGGTCCACAGACCATGGGATTGTATAAATAGAGCTAAGTTTTAAGTAGTTTAAGAGAATAAGGTCGAACATGTAAGAAAGTGATAACTCTAAGCAGAAGTCTAAGTTTTGGGTCGTAGCATAGCTCGAGGCTCTGCAGCTGAGTGTGCGGACCCCTGCAGCTGAGTGCACATGGTGGGTTGAGTCTGTAATTGTTCAGAATTATCTATAAAGAGAAGTATTCTACAATTTCTATGTCTTTATTTCCTGTTTATGCATCTAGTTATGTTGGGTATGAATTTCACCTATAATGCTTATATGATGCATGAATATATGTGATTGTGTTGGTTAAGTAAAGCAAGTAGGAACATCTATTTATGCAAAGATAACTAAGATCTGTTAATAAGACAAGTAAGATACTTAGCGTAGTTTGGGAGATATCATAGCTCGCTGCCCTAGCAACGCGAAAGTATATCAGCCACTGGTTAGGGCTGTGAAAAAGCCGATTGTATCCTTTCACGAAGGTATTGAATGGTGGAACAAAGGGCTAAGAAGCTGGCACACAAGTAGGTGTAGCCGGGATAAACCAACATCACAACCATCTTAAGGGTGTGGAAAATTGGTTCCATCATTCCCCTATACTGCTTCAAGTGAGACTTCAGTCTGAGCTCCATGGGCTGATGCTGAAAGGACCAGTAGTGTAGGGATTTATTTGGCAAACTAACGCTAAACCTCAGTCAGGCCCCCATAAGCCAACAATGACATATCCATCCATGAGACTTCCCAGTTTGAAGGTTTTGCGTATAATAGTGAGTGTGGGTGACAACTAGTGAGTGGTAGATGGATAAATTTTCATTAGGTGCAACATAAAGGAAGAGAATGTAATTGACATATCCATCCCTCATACTGCCCATTTTTAAGTGAAGAAGTCGCTAATGCATTTTTCTTGGTAGTGGCTAGTTTTTTAGTGACAAGGATCCAAAGGGGATGGATTCATGGATAGATCAACCATTCCTTTGTTAGATCAACCACTACCCTCATTGTAGACATGTGTAATAAACCAAATCTTGATACTTGGCAGTCAAAATCACCATGAAAATATGACGACCTCATCATTGATGTCACCAATGAAAAGATTCAAAGGGGATTTATGGATGTTAATCTAGAAAGAGACAAAGGGTGTTGATGAATGTAAAGTGGGAAATCACATTCATGCCAAATGTCAAGGAAGGTGACACAAGAAAATTCGAGGCCAATGAGAACTGAAAACCCAAAAACTATAGCTAGTTAGTTATTTTCTCAGGGAATCAACATGCACATAGAAGGATTCTCTATGTCTGAAGATAGTTATAAGATATAATTACAAGAAAATATGACTGGACCAAAGTAGTAAATCAACTATATTTTATGAAAAGTTTTCCAAATTAACTTTACAGGGCATCCTCTTATAGGGAATTTTTGGGTACCTAATTGATGCTTTTAGGTAGTGGAAAACCCAATAACTAACTGATGATACAAGAAATTTCTACATCTCAAATGAAAGAGCTTGAAGAGAACTTTCTAGCGACATACTATAATCATGAAACAAAGTTAATATGAGGGAAAAATAAGGCATATGAACACTGCAAAAGGGTATAACTTAGCAGCCAGATCTTAGATTGGGGTGTTGAAGTAGTCAAGGGAAATATAAGGGATATATAATCTAGCCATGGAGATAGATTTGAAAATTTGAAGGCATAGTTGTTCAATAACTTGGGAATAGTGAGTTTTGAAAAAACAAGGAAATTGGGGTAAACAGGCCAAGACTTTTAGAGGCTGTAACTTCTAGCTTAGTACGTGGATTTGGGAAAATAGATAGTTGATAAAAATATATTAAAAAGGAGAATACACCTATCAACCCAATATTTTGGATTGGGAGAGGAAATTTACTGAAATGTTAAAAATAATATAATAGGTGGCATATAATGGAGGCCCACATAGAGGACCGAGAGTATGGGGGAAATTCATGGGTCCTATAGTCATGAAGAAGAGGCCAAACCCATGAAAATTAGAATGGGTAACATTAGAAGAGATTCCAATGAACATAGGAGGGATACGCTAAATGATATATTCATGGAAGATACCATCACAAATCTCTGAATGGAGGTTCTCAACTATAAATTTGATAATGAGAGAAAATTAAGAGAAAAACAACAAATCAATACTTATATTTTACATAGCCTAAATAAATTATATATGAGAATAAACGAAGGTTTGATTATAGAAAGGAAGGGGAACATAACCTATAATTTAAGGGGAGAGATATTGAAGATTCAAGAAACTCTAGGAGTGCTATTGAGTAGCCTCATCATGCATCAAGGAAATCCAAGAGAACCCATGTTTCCTCAATATCAATAATTAGTTCAAACATATCACTAATAAGGTGCCCATGAAGGGGACTAGACCTAGACAGTTGACAAGGGGAACTTAGAAAGATCAAGCCACCTACATCTAATGGTGAGCATAAGATGGGAGAAGAAGTTGAAACTTGGTTGTTGTAAATGAGAAAGTACCTTCAACTACATAACTATTCCTCCAATTTAGAGGCATGAATTCCCATCTATTGCTTGAAGGGGAAAGAAAATATATGGTGGGAGTAGCTAAAAGAAGCAAAACACTTGGATAAAAATAAGATTTCATGGAGGAAATTTAAAAATTATTTCCAAAGGAAGTATCTATCTAAACATTATTATGAAAGGAAAATGTGGGAGTTCTTCAAACCCAAGTTGGGGACCATGAAAATGGAATAATATGGCTGCAAATTCACCGAGTTACCAGGGTATGTAGATTTGATCGAGATCCAAAGTTGAAGACACAAAGATATGTGATTGGGTTAACACCATTGTATGGTGACACAATTAAATTTGACAAACCAAAGAATTTGGATGAAGTTATGAGGAAGAAAGAATACCTCTATGAGCATGGTAAGGAATAAATAAATTTTCCAAGGGACTTGAGATGATAGGAAAGGAAGAAATATGGAACAATTGAAGAAGGGATTCAAACCCTCCTATTTAAAAATTGTTCTCTAGAAAAACAACAAACACAACCAGGTCATAGTGAACCAAAGGGGGCTATTTCAATGTGCAAGAAACCAATATTTTATTCCATTAGATGTTAAGGTTGTGATGGAGAGAACAAGTATAGGGAATTCCCACACAAAGAAGGAAAAATGAGGACAATACACCAAATACAAGGATCTGATATAATAGAGGATGTGGGTTGGAGCATGCCTAGGATATATGCAATCTTGGATAACAAACAAGTTGATCATCAAACACATATGATTGAGGTGTATGGTAAGTTAAATAATCATCCCATTGTTAGTTTAATTGATTCCAGAGATAGCCATAGTTATCTTGATTTTAAGTTGGTTGAAAGGTTTAATTTAAAGAAAACAAATCATCATAGGATTTGGTTAGTTCAGTTAGATACAAGAGCTAAAAGATGAATAACTGAAGAGGTGAAGGAATGTTCCATCAGTATGAATATACTAGATAATTAAACATAATATACTTAGGATTATATGAATACTTAATTGGAATGGTCTAGTTGAAAAGGCATCATGCAATACCAAATTAATACAATAAAACATTTACTTCTTAGGATGAAGAAGGGAGACAAAGGTAGGTGCAAGGAATACAAAGGCCAATTTCTATTAGGAAAATATCATATATGCAACTGAAAAATAATTTCAAAAAAGGGTGCCAAATTTATGCAACCCACATGGAGAAGATGGTTAAATATTAGGCACCAAGTCTGGAGTACCACCTAGTACTTGAACAATTTGAAGATGTGTTTCCAAAAATTCTAGGGTTACCACCTAAAAGAGACATTGACTTTTCTATAGGATTGGTACCTAGAGTTGCACTGGTGTCCAAAACACCATACATGATGAGCAAAACGAAACTAAAATAATTACAAATGACTTAGAATAGGTCTTAAGGAAAGGGTACATACATCAAAGTGTATCATTGTGGGGAGCACCAGTCTTATTTTTAAAAATAAGGATGGTACACTAAGATTTGCATCTAATTTCATCAATAAAACAAGGTCATAGTGAATAATAAGTACCCGTTTCCTAGAATATATGATTTATTTTGCCAACTCAAGGGAGATAAAGTATTTTATAAAATCTATCTAAAGGTCAAGGTATTATTAAGGATTAAGGAAGAGAAAAGCAATAATACAACATTTTGAATTCGATATGGGAATTATGAGTTTGTAGTGGCACCATTAGAGCTATATAATGCACCAAGTGTTTCATGTTCCTCATGAATGATAGATTACAAAATTATGTTGATAAGTTATTGTGTTTTTGGATGATATCCTTATATATTTCAAAGATGACGAAGAGCATAAACAACGTTTAAGGATGGTGCTACAGGTACCTATCAGGAATGAGTTAATTGAAAAGCTAAGTAAGTGCACATTTTATCAGAGAAAAGATCATTATTTTGGACACATTGTTCTAGAGTAGGGGATAACAATAGACCCAGAAAAAAATGAAATCAATCAAAGAGTGGCTAGCACCAAAAATTGTGATAGAAGTAAGGTCTTTCATGGGTTTAGAAGGATATTACAAAATATTTATTGAAGGGTTATTGAGGATAACCCATCCTATTACTTATTTTCAAATTAAATGCATGAAATTTGAATGGTCTCATAAAAGTGAATAGTGCTTTCAACATTCAAAGAAGTTATTAATAAGTGTGGCTATATTGAAGATAGGTTATCCAAATGAATACTTAGTTGTTTTCACATATGCATGTAAAGGAGGACTTGGAGGAGTCCTCATGTAAAATGGCCATGTGATATGCTATGAGTCCAAGAAGGTAAAGGAGCATGAGAAGAACTATGCCAATCATGATTTGGAGTTGGCAACCATTATATATGTGTTAAATGTGTGGAGGAATTACCTCATGGGAAAGAGGTTTGAAATAAAAATTGACCACAATGGGTTAAAGCTTTTGTTTGGACAACGACATTTAAGTGCTAGGAAAGTTGTATGATTGAAATTTATGGTTGATTGTGACTTTGAAATTAAGGACATAAATGGTAAGGAAAATAAAGTGGTTGATCCACTCAGTCGAAGGGTGCATGTAATGCATGCTACAACCATAAGCATATGTAAATATAATTTAAAAGTCATAATTTTCGAGATTGGAAATTCAAACTAGTAGTTCATGGAAATAAAAGCAACCTTTAGCAAGATAAGGTGTAGCCCAAGTATAGGGATTATGATGTAGAAGAATATGGAGTTGTATTGTATAGAGGCAAGATTCCTGTATCAAATTATCAAGGGATGAAAAATTTAGTGCTCAATGAGATGCATAGAATGCTTTATGTTGGAAACCTAGGGTATCAAAAGACAATCTCAGTAGTCAAAAAACAATAATTTTGGTAGAGAATGCAGAAAGAAGTGGTTGATTATATAACCAGGTGCTTGGAGTTCCAAAAGGTTAAAACTAAGCATAGGCACCCAGTGGAGTTGTTATAGCCAATAGACATTCTTGAGTGGAAATGGGAAACTTTTTCCATTGATTCCATTACAATATTCCCATAACAGTGAGGAAACATGATTCCATCATGGTTTTGGTGGATAAACTCACCAAGGATGCCCACTTTATTCCAATGAATTCAACACACAAGGAAACCAACATTGTTGAAATTTATATGAAGGAAATTTCTAGGCTACATGGTGTGCCCAAGGAAATTATTTCAGATAGAGATCCCATATTTACATCAAATTTCTTGACATGCTTATTTAAAGGATTTGGGATGGATTTAAATTTTAGCACAACATACCATCCACAATCAGATGGTAAAATGTAAAGATTCAATTAGGTTATTGAAGACATGTTAAGGATGTATGTGATGAAAAAACCATTGAAGTGGGAGGAATATCTACACTTGGTGGAGATTTCATATAATCATGTGAACCAAGAATCTTTGAAGATAAGCCCATTCTAAGTCTTGTATGATAGGAAATGTAGCATGACAGTGAATTGGGATAGTCCAATTGAAAGCACTATCATTGGTCTAGACATGCTCAAGGAAATGGAAGAGAAAGTAACAAAAATTAAACAGAATATGAAAGTTTCCTACTATAGAAAGAAAAGTTATGCAAATAAGAACAGTTTAAGTAGCGAATTTAAGGTTGGAAATCATGTATTCTTGAAAGTGAAGACAAGGAAAAGTTCCTTAAGGTTGGGAAGCTATACAAAGTTGGTAGCTATATATTGACATGGTTCTTCAATGTTCTTCTATATGCCTTACTTTAATATCAATATGGGGTCATATTATTTACCAAGCAATCAAGAAAATATTTGCATTTTGGGTTTTATGCATTACCTAGGTTGAGAAGTGAGAAAACTACTTATATTTATTTATAGTAATCACAATTAACTACATGATTTTTTTTTACAAATAATTGCAGTCAAAAGTTTGAATTAATCAATCCCCATTTTGAATAGAAAACTAAAGAAAAACATAATTAATATACAACAATGCTAATTAAAATAGAAAAAAATTATATGAGACTAATAATCTGAAAGAAAATTATCGCATAAAGAGTTAACTACCAACAAAACTAATTAATCTATTTTACTAAAAGAAAAATAATCTAGAATATAGTATTTTTTTCAAAATAAAATGCCATGGAACACACATACACACACAAACACACATAATTAATCACTACACTACATAAATAGATGAAATATATTTGAAATATAAACTAAAATAGGTATGTGCAGTAGAAAATATGTGTAGTAAAAGTATGTGCAATGAAATAAATTAAAAGACAAGAAAATATAGAAATGTTTACCAACAAGAAAAATAGCCACAACAGTTGTAGAGTGGCCCTTACTCTATAGTCTTCCGGTGGTTAACACATTTCACACTCTCAAGAACTGGAACAAGTGATTTATTTCAAAATATATAAAAATGGAATTGTTGGGCACAGGATCCCCCAAGGGATGTTTTGGGGCTTAGAGCCCATATTTTGGTCCAATTTTATAATTCCAATGTAAAGACTCCGCATTTTGTGGACGTAGAGCGTGTAGATGTTAAAGAGTCATAGGGTTGTCTGCCCTTATTTTGATAATGTAATGTCAGCTATAGAAGATCTACCCATGGCCTGCAGACCATGGAATTTTATAAATAGAGCTAAGTTCTAAGTAGTGAGAGGCATCAATAATGGATTAAAATTGAACATGTATGTGAGATAACTCTGAAGTAGAAGTCTAAGTTTTGGGTCATAGCGTAGGTAGAGGCTCTACAACTAAGTGCGTAGAGGCCTAGAAGTTCACAGCTGAGTGCACAGACCCCTGCAGCTAAGTGCGCAGAGTGAGTTGAGTCTGTAATTATCTAGAAGTATTAATAAAGAGAAGTATTCAATCATTTATGCGTCTTTATTTCCTGTTTATGCATCTGTTATATTGGGTATGAATTTCACTTCTAATGCTTATATGATGCGCAAATGTCTATAATTATATTAGTTAAGTAAACGAAAGTAAGAACATCTATTTACACAAAGCAAAGTAAGATCTAATAATAAGATAAGTAAGATACTTAGCCTATTTTGGGAAATAGTACAGTTCGTTGCCCTAGCAGCGCAAAAGGACTTCAACCCCTGGTTAGGGCTGCACAAAACCGATTGTGACACTTCACAAAGGTACTGAAGGGTAGAGCAGAGGGATAAGTAACCTGCACGAAGGTAGGAATAGTTGGAATAAACTGACATCACAACCATCTCAAGGGTGTGGAAACTTGGTTCTAGCATCCCCACATACTACTTCAAGTGAGACTTCAGTCCGCGCTCTGCGGGCTGATGCCGAAAGGGCCAGTAGTGTAGGGATTTGTTTGGCTAACTAACGTTGAACCTAGGTCAGACCCCCTAAAGCTAAAAAATGGTTCCATTGCTGGGACCAGAATCTTCATAAGAGATGTGTGATGTCGTATCATTGGAATCCAACTAAGAAAGAAATCGAAGGCTCGTTGGACAGAAGGATTAATGAGTTCGCAGCACAGGAAAACAGAAACTCGTGGCTGTCAAAAGAATAGTGGTTAGATAGCTACCTGTATACAAAGATCCATGAAATATTTTTCACTTCCTTTCCTACCAAACTATACGAGTGGAACACGCAGCTAGCAGATAGCCAAGGAAGGTGGAAACTTGATGGTCCTATTGTGTGGACCTTGGATCTAGTGTGAAGATTGGAAGCATCAGAGGATAAGATTGTGTGCACCGTCGATCATTGGCTCAATCACATTATAGGAGGATTTGTTACTGAGTTCACGTTTGACACCTCAGTTAGCTATAGAGAGGCAGAGCGATGCTTCTTCAAAGGATCACGAGGTAAGTACGTAAAATCTTTGAATACTTGGATTAAAATGTTGTTGTGTGAAAAGAGTGTTATGCAGTTACCTTGATGTTCGGGGCTATGTGAAGCAGAAAGGTTTATAGGAATGAAAGAAATAAGGGTCCAGAGAATAGCCCCTTGATTTCACCTTGAGGGGATGAAGAAGAGCTCGTGAAGGTCTCTCCATGAAGTGCTATTCATCTAATAACACAAAGAATTCAGCGAATACCACCTCCTCCCACACCACCACCAACTTCACTTCCATCACCTCCATCTTCACTCGTACCACCTCCGCCACCACCACGATTGAGTATGGCGAAGACAGTGAAGTTTCCTTTGTTCAAAGGCTTGGGAAATGAGGACCTAGACCAATTCTAGTTCGTAGTGAAGTTTGTATGGGAAGCTCAAGGTGTGACAAATTACCATATAAAGAAAGCAACACTGGTTAGCACCCTGCAGGATCGCGCGCTGACTTGGTATATTAAGTACTCCAACAATAACCTGAATGCGAGAGTAGAAAACATCGAAGAAACACTGAAATGGGAATTTAGCAGGCCAAAATCTGAAGAGCAATCGATTATTGGATTCAAAGAAAATATGATGCTACCAGGAAAGACACATTGGGAGCTAGATCAGAGGCTGAAATGTATGATTCGCGAAGCCAATATGAATTTGACATATGGACAACATCGCGAGTGGTTTGTAGCTTCAAAACAACTCAGGCAAAGGCATTGGAGATATCCATAAGACTACATGAAACCCCGATGCAAGATCCTAATATGGGAGTTCAACAGATCCTTGTGCAGCTAAAGAATATGTGCCTTGAAGATGCAGAGTTTGAAACAGGATAGGATGGTTCAACTAGAAGTGTGCAAGGAAGTATGGTGCCAGAAATGCAAGAGTTAGGGTCATGACAAAGACCACTACCCAGTCTTTACAAATTACCTTACAGTAGGAGGACCGATGCCTTTAAGGCTAGAAGCTTAAGCAGGACCTAGCGTGGCACCTGCTTTGTGGTGTGCTATCTTCCAGGTAGCCGAAAAACATGCCACAGATAACTGCCACTTGTTACATAAGTATACGTAAACTCTACAATAGTTGTTGTTACGCAGTAATTTGTCACCGTTGGTCACCGTCCTTGTCGCACCCCCACTGTCACACATTGGAGGACACATTTACGGACCTGTGACCAGTGACATAACTTGAAAACACTTGCATTGAGGCCTCCTAAGTATGAAGTTCAATAACCCTGAAGACACCTTCTGAAGATTAGCCTTGGAAAATGCCTTTTTCCCATTAGCGCGGGCCCACAGTGTATTACCCCGCGCCAATGGCTCAGTCATTACAAAGAGGGCGCGCCCATAAGCGCTCTGTTCCAGAGCACGGCCCGCGCCACACAAATTAGGCATGATTTCTGGCCAGCGCATGCTAGAATGCTTTTTCCCTTGCGACTCACTCAGTTCCCTGAAGGAAAAAGCCCACAAAAGCATCCGGGTTTCGGTTTTTCTATCCAAGGCAACGGCTATTATGAGACATTACCAAAACTCAGAACGTGTCTACATACGATGAATATCTCTTCTCCCTTCACCTATAAAAGCCTGTCTCCACATAATAAACAGGCTAGTTCAGAATTTTGGAAGCTAAAGCAAAAGAGCAAGCAAGCTAGTGTGAGAGAGATAGTTTTTGAGCTGAAAGTTGAAAGTAAGGTTATGCTGTCGGATTGTTGAGAGAGGAAGTGATCTTGCGAGACGTGTCGGACTGACTGCCCACGCAGCTAGAAGAGTTTCACAGTGTCAAGCCTTAAGTGGTTGTAATCTCTTCTTTCATTACTTTTAATGCAAAGCGACTGTCATTATGGTTTCATTTACGTGTTACATCGGTGATATGTGAATTGTATCTTGCTTGACTGATACATAGCTGTATGTTTTTGGATTTTATGCTTGTTGTGGTTTATTCTTCACTTGTGCAGGTATCTATAAGCGAATAGCGACTGGCCGGAGATAGAGGATAGGAGCGACACTTTCCCCCACAACAAACAAGCGTTGGATCCCAGGTTGGTTTCCTAGATCGACTTTTAAATTATATAGCTAGAAACTTGCATGCAGCGTGATTGATTGTTGCTAGACCCCTTTTGGGGCTAGTGGGATCCACCTCTGTCCGCAGAGGGGATTTACCTTCGCAACAAATTGGCGACTCCGCTGGGGAGTTTGTCTGTTGATTGTTTAAGCTATATTGTCTGATTTTGTAAATCAAGGACGGAGCCTGAAGAGCGGCCAGGCAGCCTTCGAAAACACTTCCGCCATGTGGAAGTGAAGTAGATCAACGCCCCTTCAGTCTATCTCCGGGTGATTTATAAACTAGATGGTATAAGTCTTGCTTTGCATGTCTTTTTACTGTCATTGTCTGATCTGAACATTTTCTTTGCCTGCAATCCTTACTATTTTTTTCATTCACTGGCCCTGTGTAGTTCTTTTTCTTTTTTTTTTTCTAAGCAAGCTCGCGCCAGCGCGCTTGTCGTCTGGACAGTCGTGCTACTGGGCGCGATCTATTTTCATACATCTCGCGCTACGTTCTAGTTAGCGTGGGTTTCAGGCTCTCAGTCACGCCTCTGTATTTTTTTTGCCTGTCAGTTCCCTGCTAGCGCACTTTTCCTCTTGACAGTCACGCTACTGGGCACGATCTGCTTTCATAGATCTCGCGCTATACTCTTGTTAGCGCGGGTTCCAGGCTCACAGTCGCGCCTCTGTATTTTTGCCTGTCAGTTCTCTGCCAGCGCATTTTTCCTCTGCACAGTCACGCTACTGGGCGCGATCTGCTTTCATACATCTCGCGCTATACTCTTGTTAGCGCGAGTTGTAGGCCCACAGTCGCGCCACACTGGTCAGATCTGTTTAGAAGCCTGTTCGTCAACCTCTGTTGCTTGGATCTGGTTTTTGCCCTGTGTATGCCCCCTGTGGATCTATTTGTCAGCTTACATGGTTGCATGAAACTCTCGTTTTTCTTTTGCCTTGTTAGGTGGTTGTTTTTTGTTTCGAAAAACTGGCTATTAGTTTCCTTAAAAGTAATTTTCTGGCAATAAACGTCTCTTGAAAGCTTTACGTGCATCGTCATTTTTTTTTTATATTTTAAAAAGAAAAGAGAAAAGAAAAAGTTTATGTTTGTTTTATCATTTAGTCATGTTGTGGTAATTCTTTTTGTTTCAAAAAAAAAAAAAAAAGAGTTTTTCCTTTCTTACCGATTAGCTACATTAGAATTATTTGGACATCGTTTTGTTTACATGAACCTCTTCGCTCTCCTATAGCTAGTTTTCATTCAAACAAAACGAATTCAGTTTTTCATGTAGTTGCATTTAGTTTTTTCGAGAGATTACATTCGCTAAGGTCAGCAAACCGAAACTTAATTAAAAGATCAACGTAAAATTTTTTCAATGAACCTAACAACGCATTGGAATCTAACGCTTATACTTTAGAGGTCTAGGCTAGAGACGTATTCCGGCGTCGTTAAGCCTGGTGGTTTATCGTCGAGTGGTTGGGTGATTCCTCCACGGTGAAGCGATAGGTACCAGTACGGACTGTGCTCCCACGTACCGTCGCGTATATTTTGGGAGACCCCTATAGGATTACAACCTTTTATCCTTAGGAAGCCGAGTCTGCCGCCCTATGGACCGTAATGCACTGAACACAGCATTCGGAAAGATTGACTGCAGTACGGAAAGTCCTTGGTGATCTTCTGATCGCTAAGGTGTATAAGCAGTTTTACGGTTCGTTTGGCACACCCTCTTGCTTAGATTTCCAGAGTAGTCAGCTTTTGATCCTTTTCAGACTGTCAAACAGAAAAGGTGTAAGCGAGCAGCTTGTCACTTCGTGCTCGAAAAACATTCGAAGGAGACTAGAGTCAACTTTTCGTCCTTTTCTCGACTCTCTAAATATGAAAAGGTCAAATTAAAATATCTTAATAATTTATTCGACTGCGATCACATTACCCATTTAGACTTTGAGTGCGATAGTTTGGCTAGGACTTCGTCTTTTCATGGCAAGCTTCCCGGGTTTCATCAACCTAAGTCCCCCACCTAGCGGGGATGCTGGTCGTTTCCCTTCTACTGGAAGTACTGGTACCCTCTATATGGCAACGCTAACCCTCCCAGGGTTAACTGTCGGGTTACCAGTTTGGCTTTTTCCAAACTCTGTGGTCCCTTCTATGTCGGCTGATATTACGTCAGTCCCGCCCCCTGCTCAACACCCGGTTGACTCGCAGGTAGACCCCACCCCTTCGACACCTACTTCGACGATTCCTTCTTCGCCTGGTGGAAGTACCCAGGTCGCTCACAAGAAGAAGAAGAAGTCCCCGAAGAAAAAGTCATGCAAGGGAACGGTCCCACACACACAGAAGGCTGCAAACACACCTGTTGTTCCACCACGGACGACAGAAGCCGGACTCCTTCCTACTCCTCCACCCAAAGTCAAATTTCCATGCAAACTTTGCAAAGAACACCACCTCATTCGGGATTGTCCTGGCATTCCCAGGGTCTTGAGGATATGGGCCCGTGATCCAGCTCGCCCATCACCGTCCGCTGTCCCTCACAGCGATGATACCCCTTCAGTTGGAAATTCGAAAGGTAAAGGGAAGATTAGATTCCCTTGCAAACTTTGTGAAGGTCATCATTTCCTTCACCTTTGTCCACTCCTGGACAAAGCCACCTCTACGTTGGAAAGTCTTGCGAAACCTCCACCCCAACTCCCCGCTGGATATCAGCGTCTCTCTGCCCCCGCAGAAAGTCCTCCTACTGATGACAAGACCGGTTCACCTACCTCTCTTGATCAGTCTCCTCTTACATCACCTGGTTCTATCCAACTTATCCCCGATCAACCCTCGATCGACGATTGTGCTAGTTCGAGTTTACCATCAGTTGACAAACCTGTTCCAGATGACGATCATAAACAGGTTCTTCATATTTCAACTCCTGAATCCTACGACGATCCTCTTATCCATTTCGATTCAGAGGGTCCCCCACTGGCTCCTTTTGAGCATACAGGCAGTTATCTGCTTCCCCTACCCCTCAGTTCAGCTATCTCCTTTGATTGGAGTCAACTGACCTCCTATTGCCTCCCATCCCATGTACCTTTCCAGATCACCGTGCATGCCTTTGACACGGCCCTACCTGGCACCATCATGGATGAAGGCGCATCCGCTAGCCTGATGTCATATACTACTTGGCAAGCTATCGGTTCCCCGCCGCTTAAGCCGATCAC